>VXBA01004388.1:614720-630813 GCA_013399895.1 Serilophus lunatus | reverse complement strand
ATACTGGTGCGATACTGGCGCGATACCGGCGCGATACCGGCGGCACTGCGTTTGGAGAACTTGGCAGCTCCTCTGCGCTCGGGTTTGAAGTGCGGCCGCGCTGGAGACGCGGCGCGCAAAGAACGCGACTGGCTGGGAGAGATTTTATTTTGTTTATTTCTGCTCGTCCTTCCCCTCCTTCTCCCAGTTTAGCCCGGGAACTCCTGCAGCATTGGTTGATCCTCGAGGAGGGATAACTGCTGAGATCTTTAGCGAGCTCTCCGCTACCACGGATACTTCCTAGAGCTCCAGCGACTCTGTGAGGGATGTTCAGCTTCGAGATGTGAAGGTATTTAGAAAAAAAAAAAAAAAAAAAAGTAGCAGTTTCCAAGTCAGGCAGATTCCTGCTGGGAAGAGAAGCTGAGGTTTAGGAATGGAGCTACATTCATAAAAAATAAACCTATTGGCGTTTGCTTTGGTTATAAATTCAGGGAACATTCACTTCCAGGTTTGTTCTGACAGCAGCTACTCTCTGGTTTGGGCTAATTTGTACAGAGGGAAGGTTTTTAGCAGCCGGGAGAGGAGGGAGGCTGCAGGTGGTGGGACAGGAGCCTGGCCGTGGTGACTGGGAGGGTGTCAGCCCCATGTCTGGGGTGGCTGTGGGCACAGGGACCACGGCCAACGCTCCCTTGGCACTGCTGAGCATCCCTGAGCATCCAGCTCCTGCTCGGGGCAACCTGCTGGGGTGGTTTCTGCCGTGCTCCCCCATGGACACGCTCAGCTGCTGCTTAAGCACCTGGGAAACAGCTGTCCAGATGTGCTGGGGGTGCTGAAAGTTGGGGTGAGCCCTAGAAATGGCAGCAGAGCCCTGGTCCTGCTCCTTGGCGTCCTGAAGTGTCCCCACCACAGGCACAGCCAGCGCAGCTGCTTTGGCTCAGAGCTTTGGGGCAGCATTTGGGTGCCTGGCCTGGGGCTTGGAGGGTGGACCTGAGGTCTGGGGCTCCGCTGGGAATCACCCAGCAGGTCTCACAGGGCAACTGAGGGATCTGGGCTTTCATTGTTTTACGTCTTGATTGCATGGGTTGGTAAATTCGGCTCTTGGGAAGTTTATAAATGCCTGGAAAACTGGAAAATACACAAATTTTAAAAGGTGTTCCTGATTGGAAAGGATAAAATGTCTCCGTGGGCTTTGGGAAGTCGGCATGGATGAAACCAGGAGGCAGAGACAGGGAGAACCAGGTGCTCCAGGCCTGAGCCCTGTGGGTTCCTCCCAGCCCAGCCCCTCCCCACAAACCAGGAACATTCTGCTGGAAAACAGCAGGAATCTGCTGTCATTTGCAGCAACTACTTTTTGCATGGAGGCTGAGCTTATTAAGACATCAGGAAGATTGTATTTCTATTTTTATTAAGACAAAAAGGTGTTCACGAGATATTTATCAAGCAGATTCCTCGACAGCCGTGTGATATTCCCGAGGCAGGCAGGCTGTCCATGCAGGTGATCTCCCCAAAAACTTCCACCTTCACCCCCCAAACCACCCCCCCACCTTTTTTCCAGCCCTCAGAAGAGCTGTAAGGCTTGGAAATGAATTGTGCCACTCTCCCTCCGTCCCGAGGAGCATCACCAACCCACTTTTTTAAACATTTAAAAAGATCATCTATTTTTCACACGCCGATTGTGCTCCTGGAGAAAGAAAGGCTGGTTGTGCTCCAGGCTTTTCCATCACCACTGCTGGGGGTTAAAGACTTGAGTGGGGAGTGTCAGGGATGTAAGAGGACATTGACTGAAGGCTGGCCCCTTCCTTGAGGATCTGCCTTAAGGATCCCCGGGCTCGGAGCCCTCCTGGCAGCGGGGTGGGAGGTCACTCGTCTCCTGGCCATGCGTTCAAGAGAGAATGTGGCAGCAGGACCCACCAGGGAGCGCAGAACCCCAAGGGCAGCGGCTCCTCCCGGGCTGTCAGGAGCAGGAATGCGGCGGCTGCCTCCCAAAACAGGCATTCCAGGAGGAAGCAGCAGCGACAGGGAATGTTTGCCCGCAGGCCTGTTTGCTCGTGCAAAAGTGTGGCGACCTGCTGCTGGAGACAGGTGGGACGAGGGAGGGAAACGTGAGCGCTCGGCAAAAATAAACAGCGGCGAGAAGAATATCGAATTGAAATATTGCCACCGGAGAACTCCAGCGGCAGACTCTGCTGGAAATTATCCGAGACACCACGCTACAAAAATGCTTCCTTTTCACGAGGAAAATGATCTAATCAAGATGTATGTGCATGACAATACGCTCGCAGGGAGAGTAAGTCGGAGTTATCTGCTTCAATTACTGCACTTACCGTGTCCCTGCCCTGCAGAAGGACGGGAATAATAAATACAAACCAGGCTTTTCCACACTCGTAACTGAGTTGAGGAACTCAGCTCGCATTGAGTCGTTATGTGAAGTATGAGAAGTTGCAAGGTAAAATATTGTGAATATTTCTGGGGAATGAAATATGAGATTAAATGTGAAATATTGTATGAAATGCCGACTTGCAGACAGTGGTACCTTGATATCCAACGTGGAGAGCGCCCACGAGGGAGAAATTCCTGTGAGCTCTTGGCACAAGAAGGGAAATTGGAGAAGGGTTTTGGGATGGGTGAGCTGGCAAGTTCCTGTCATAGAATCAGTCGTGGAAGGCTTTGGGTTGGAAGGGACCTTGAAAATCACTTTCCTGCCTGTCAAAATGATGCGATTGGCTAAAGAAATCTTTTCTTCTCCTTGTCCCTGTTCCTGCTCCGTGCTCTGCATCCCAGCCATGGATCTGCTTGGGGCTGGGACATCCCAAGGCTCAGACACCTCCTCCCTTCCCCTGCTGGAAGAACTTCAAAGGTCAAGTTCACACAGGCCATGGACCCAAAGCAGAAGGACCTCCAGGTGTATCCCACTGCTCCAGGGACTATTTCCTTCCATCCAGGTTGTGTTTCATTACAGCATAAATTATGGAGAGGGCTGGAATTCCTGTTTGAGCAGCTTCATTAAAACCTGAATTTTGACTGAACACAAACAGCAAATAAAGGGAGAAATGAGGTAAAAAGTGACCAAAAATGATGCAGGCCTTGGTTCCTGTTCAGGTGAAATGGCTGATCCCAGCTGTCAGCCCCTGAGACCTGCTGAGGTGTGTTTAGAACCCACTCAGTAGTGGATGAAGGTGTTGTTTCTTTTGTCTGCTTTGGTTTGGGTGGAATTATATCCACAATCAGCTTCTCTGCTCCATTAGCAGCAAGGAAAAGTTACGTTTTGCTGATTGAATGTAGTTCACAATCAGTTCTTATAAGGCTCAGATGTTTAACCACTGTTTTGCTAATGGAAATGATGTGTGATACAGGAAAGCTTATCTATAATTCTTTTATTTTAGTGTAGTAGTAGCAGTAAAATTGAGACATGAAATAAGAGACATGTTTTTGACTAGAAATCCTTACTCCTTGTCTTCAGCACAGAACTGAAGCTGGCCAGGCTGACATCACTTATCCAAGAAAGCAAGAATCTGGGGGATAATTCCATTTATTCATTAGTGCACCCTGAATATTAGCGGGGTCACAAAGTGTTTGTTACCTGCAATGCTCCATTCCAGTGATCTGCTAAGAACTAACACTGAAAATACACTTCACTAGTTTATTTATTTTTGATTTTTGAAGTGATAGATTTATCTCCTAATTTTGCTCTTGTTTCACAGCCTTTTATAGGACTCTTGGACAGTTTATGGACATCAGCTGACACCTGTAAAATTCACCTGAAGCTGTTCAGGAGTTTAAAACACCTCCATGCAATTTATCTGGAATTCTAAAGGAACAAAAAAAGGCAAAAAATTGTTAGACTGGCTGAGAAACTCTTCTGGCCTGTCTTTATAAAGTGGATGTAAACCCGTCAGCTTTGATTGCTGCAATTAAACATCAAATTTGGAGAGGAATTGGGCATTTCTTTCCCAGCCTGGGCTCCTGCTGCTCCTGGTGTCGGGTCCAGAGAGGGATGGGGGGTGAGGCAGCACCTTCATCATCAGTATCCTCATCTTCATCCCTTCCTGAGGAAGGCACTGACACCTCACCTGGGGCCAGGTGCTGGGTTTATAGTTTATTTAACTCAATAAATTCTCATTAACAAAGTAACAGGAATAGGAGGGGGGAAATCCACCCTGATTTTGTCACTTGGAGAGTTTTGCCAGTGGCAGGCTGCCCTGTCAGAGCTTTGTCCAGCCCAGGCTCAGGTGACCCAGGTGAAGGGGTGTTGGTGGCTTCCCAAGACATACTCCCTGTGTAACATTCCTCTAATTATTTGCTTGGGATTTTTTTGGTTTTAGCATCTTAAAACTTCCTTTGATGAGCTCAGACACTCAGAGGGGTGAAAAATGTGACTTGTAAGGGTTCTTCATCCATCCTGTGGCATCCTGGAGCAAAGGAGGCTCAGGGGGCCCTGGAATTCTCTGCAATCCCTGCCAGGAGGGGGGTCAGGCCTTGGCAGGGGCTGCCCAGGGAGGGGGGCAGTGCCCAGCCCTGGAGGTGCCCAGGGCAGGACTGGCCGTGGCACTGGGGGCCAAGGTGGGGATGGGGCACAGGGGGGACTCCAGGGGCTGGGGGGGATTTTCCAACCCCAATAATCCTGGGATTCTGTGATCTCTCCTTTGAAGCTGGTATTTCCAAACTAACCTAAATATCCAGGAAGGCCAGTCACGATGCATTTGCTCCCCCTGGATGTGAGAGGCTCCTGGACTCCCATGGCTGCAGCCCCTCTCAGTGTGGCCCAAGCCTGGAATCTCGGGCTGATCCCACTATTCCCAATTATGTCAGGTTTGATCATCTGCAAAAAGCCTCCTGCTCACTCCGTATTTCTCATCCCTCAGTCAGGAGCAGACAGTGATCTTTTACTCCCTCATGCAACATTTCCCCAAGCATTATACATTTCAGAGACATTTTCATGTATGTATATGCTGGGAATTGTATGCAATATTCCAGAATGGTTCCACCAGTAGCGTTCAGGGAAGCATTATGGCATTAACCACCTCTCACCTCAGCCATTACCGTGTTGCTCCTCCTAACGCACAGCAGCAGCAGAAGCATCTGATTTCCTGTTTAAGTGCCATATAATCACTTGTTACACATAACAGCACACTTCCTTTTAATGCTCAAATCCTGGGAGCTGCGACTTCCAGAGGCCTTGGAAACACTGAGCCCATCAGGTCCCACCCCTGGGATGAAAGAACCCGAGGGCCCCACCAGCTCCTCTTTGGGATGGACACAACTCACAGTATGGATGGAAGGAAAGGTGAGTTCTGGAGAAAGCACAACAGCTCTTGGGAAGTTTTTTTTCCAGAGAGGACTTATTCCAACTGATGCACTTTTCCTATTTTCTAGACAAATGTCCCAAATCTTCACTGTTTGAGGCTGGACCTTGTGCTCTGACTGTCCTGGGTTGTGGGATTGGCTGCCCAGTGAATTCATGGTGATGTCTGGGTCTGAGCACAAACCAGATGAGCTGCTGAGCACCTGAGCTTGGACAGATGAGATCTCAAATTACAGGGAATGATGTTTCAAACAGAAGTTTAGATGACCATATTTATTCATTTCAGAGGATTCTGCATGTGCCCCTTCAGTGCCCTGAGCTCCAGGCTTGGTGCCAGGCCTCCCAGCTCCCGTGTCCCCTGTCCCAGGAGGAGATCCCAGCTGGGATGCCCTGGCCCAGGGGATGAGGTGATGATGCTCAAAGAGGCTCAGGGGGAACCTCCTCACCTTCCCCAACCCCCTGACAGGAGGGTGGAGCCGAGGGAATCGGGATCTGCTCCCAGGGAACAAGGGACAGCACGCAAGGAAATGGCCTCGAGCTGCAGCAGGGGAGGGTCAGGTTGGATAGTGGGGAAATTCCTCACCCAAAAGTGTTGCCCAGCCCTGGCACAGTCAGGTCAGAGCAGTGGTGGATCCCCACCCCTGGAGGGATTTAGCAGCCCTGTGGATGTGGCACATTCACGGTGGTGGCGGCCTTGGCAGTGCTGGAATTGTTGGACTTGGTCTTGGAGGGCTTCTCCAACCTCACCACTTCTGTAATCCTGGGATTCTAGGTGTCCCCAGCTGTGCAGCACCCACAGGGCCCCCCCAAAATTCACACACCGAGGTGTGGGGAGGTAAATGGGGTAAGAAATAATTGGGTTTGGTTTCCTTCAGCTCCTGGGGGCTGCAGGTGCTGTGCCAGCTGCTGCTCCTGCATCAGGAAGGGATGGGGGGCTCAGTGGGTGTGGCAATGCCAGCCAGCATTTATTTGGTGGCCCCTGGGCACTCAGGGCTCCTTGGGATTCCTTCAGCTTGAGGCAGCTCCTGGAGGTTCTTTCCTTGTCCATGAGAATTGTGCAGCTGGAAGTTCTCTGTGTGAGAGATCCAGGAGTGGTGGCAAGAAGAGTTTCCCTGTCCTGGTGGGATGTCTGGGGTCTGCTGGGCTCCTGAAGGTAAGAAAACTGAGGGAACACTGGAGTATCAACCTTGAATGTTTTAAAACCACAATAATCTCTCAGTTTTGTGATGCTGAGTCTCTCAATTTTGGCTTTATTTGTGGGGTGGTAGTTTGGCAGGATGGGTTTCACGTGCTGGAGGGGACTCAGCTGTTCCCTTAGAGGGTCAGCCTGAATCTTTGGGTGCTTAAAGGTGAGGGAGACCCTTTTTTTGTGGAGCAAAAGGCACTGCAGTGGGTGCAGAGCCCCAAATTTAGGCAGCAGCTGAGGTGGGGAGCTTGGTGTGAGCATCTGAGAGCAACAGGGCAGGAAAAGTCCCTTGTCCAGCTTTAATTGTGCAGAGTGAAATCACCTCCATGATCAGGTTGTGCTGATGAGGAAAACAGCCCCTGTGTGTACATAATGCACCAGATTTTGGTTCCCTTGCTCTGAGCTCCTGCTTTGAGGCTGGAGGGGGTCACTGGAAAGCCCAGGGAGGGTTTGGGGGGGACTGTCTGTCTGTCTGTCCCAGCCAGCCCTCCCACAATGGGGGCAAACACTTCAGTATTGCCCAGATCCAGGGCTTAGACATGGATAATGCACACAGAAACAGCAAGTGGGCCAGGGAAATCAGAAAGCAAGCTGCTGAGGCTTTTTTTCCTGCTCAGTGCCCAAAAAAAGGAGAAAGTTTCTTCCCAAGGCTGGTTTGTAGGACCCCATGTCTGGAGCATCTTGTGTCCACAAATATGGCTTGGAGTCTGCTTGTCACAGCTGGAATCCCTCAGGGGTGTGAACTTAGGGCTATCATTTCATGGTGATGAGGCCAAAGTCAAGAAATATCTTTTCTGGGCATTGTAAGAAAACCAAGCTGCCCATTGTGAGTGTTTTCTGGCAGAGCTGAGCAGGGCAGACACCCCAGACCCCTGTGACAGCAGCCTGGAACACCAGAGCCTGCACCACCAGCTCTGGCTGAGCACTCCCAGCAAACCCTCCTGCAGATCCTTTGGGAAGGAGAGAAAAGGAGCTCCTTGGACTCAGAAATTGGAAATAGTGAAGTAAAATAAATCACCACAGTGAGATGGAAGGAGTTGATACAGAAATCAACTGTCTTGACTCGAAAGTAGTGTTATAAATGCCATCAAATTCGAAATAAGATTTTTATAAAGCTCTTAAAATTGGGTAAATAGAAAAGAACAGTGAGCAAAACTGCCTGTGGAAGGAAGTCATGGCCTGAAAGACTCGAGAGAAATTCTGTTCATGTGAGTCCTCAAGCTGCTGCTGTGGGGTGGGTCCCTCCCTGTCCCCTCCTTTGCACTCAGGAGCATCACCTGGTGCTGCTCAGCACTGCCTTGTTCCACTGGCACTGAGTAGCTCTGACTATTCCTTGTGCAAACTGATATTTAAAATCCCTGTGATGCTTAGAAGTGGTTTAACATTGTGAGTGTTGAAGTGGCATCCACACTGTGGAGGTGTGTGACTGGGGGGGGGGGAATATGGGATTTATCTTGCTGAAAAATAATGAAAAAAGAGAGAAAAGGATATTTCTTTTCTGGAGGGTTGGAAGCAGGCACTGGCACAGGCTCGTGCTGCTGGTATGTCTTTGTTATTGGAAAAACTTGTTGGTGGCAATAGCCCTAAATTAGCTGCTGCCTGAAATGAGCTGGATATTGCTGTGGAAACATTATCTGTGCTTTCAGAAGCTCCACTTGGTTTGGTTTTGAAAAATCAGCTTAGGCTTGAATGGATCTGCCTGATCCGGGTTGTTTGGTTGCTAATTGTAATCCTCCAGCCATCAGTCTTTAAAATACCTCTACAGATGTACTAATAGATCCTGTTAGGGTAGTTAAAGTATGAAAACATTAGTCTTTAAACTATCATTCTGTCTCTTCTCGCTGAAGGGGAAGGAGCTGGGGTGATGTTATCAGGCTTTGCAGCCCTGCCATCTACTGGCTGATTGTTTGCAAGGTGCTCTGGGGGCTCTCAACTCCACCAGTCCTCACAGAAAGGCTTTTGACTTTTTAAAGTACTAGAGGGGAGATTCAGATGAGATTTTAGGAGGAAATTAATCGCTGGGAGGGTGGGGAGGTCCTGGCACAGGGTGCCCAGAGAAGCTGTGGCTGCTCCATCCCTGGGAGTGTCCAAGGCCAGGTTGGAGCAGCCTGGGACAGTGGGAGGGGTCCCTGCCCAGGGTAAGAGTGGGACTGGATAATTTTTAAGGTCCTGAATAATTTTTAAGGTCCTTTTAACCCAAAGCAGCCTGACCCTGCAGCTGAGCCGTGGGTGCCATGCCCAGCCTTCTGACCAGGACAAGCTGAGCTCCCTCCTGGGGCAGGAACAGTTGTTCTCCTGGGCTATTTTTAAGCCTGTGTGGACAGTGGGCTTAGTGAGCTCCCTCAGATGTCCCGGTGTGCCCATCCCTGCCCTGTGGGAAATGCAGCAGTGGCACCTCCACCCCCACAGAGCTCCAAAGGTCGTGTCTGCAGTTTGCCATCGGGGCTCTCAGCGTGTGCTGGGGGTGGTGTCCCCCCTCTTTCTGCCTTGGATTGCTGTTCTTGCCCCCGATTGGGAATGTCAGCTGTCCCTGTGTTGTTTTGCTGAACTCGGGGGGTGTTTTGCAGAAAGCAGAGATCCCACCAGGCTGTGCTGGGGGTTATAGGAAAAGAGGTTTAAGGCAGAGGAACCTGCAGTGAGCACCTGCACGATGTGTCCAGGAGCACCATCCTCCCCTCCAGCCTTTCTTTGAATGCCCCCTCTGCTTTTGAAAGCTTCCTGCCACATCCCTGGTGGGATGTTGTGGTGCTTCAAGGAAGACCCAGCCCAGCACACCGAAGTCCTTGCTGAAGGAGGAAGCAATAATTCTTTATTTAAAGGAGATTACAGCTCGCTGCTGTAAGTTACTGCATCTCTTGATTTGATCATGCAGCTAAAGGCTCTGCGAGGGCTTAATGACAAGTGGAGCCTTCTGAACTCTGGGAGTGAGCAGGACCTGGGGTGGGGACAGGGTGGTTGTGCTCAAATCCAGGCTGGCATCAGGAAGGGCAGGGCAGGTTTGGAGCTGGGTCTGTGGGGCACCAAGGGAGGGGCTCAACCTGCAGCTGCCTCTTGGTTGTGGAGCCTCAGAATCCTGGCAGGGATTGCAGAGAATTCCAGGGGCCCCCTGAGCCTCCTCTGCTCCAGGATGAGCCCCCCCCCAGCTCCCTGCCCTGTCCTGGACATTCTCCAGCCCCTTCATGCCCTTCTTGGAGTGAGGGGCTCAGAACTGGACCCAGGGCTGGAGATGTGACCTCACCAGTGCCCAGCACAGGGACAATCTCTGCCCTGATCCTGCTGCCACGCTGGTTTTGATATAAAAATAATATACAAATTGCCTCTTCTCAGTCTCTGCTTCCCTCTCTCGCCCTTCTGAAGCTTCCTGTTACTGTGGACTTTCCCATCTTCTAGCTCATAAATGAGCTGCTACAAGTGAAAGGCCTTTCTTCCAGTTGCAGGTGTTTGTGAAACTGGGCACTGAGGTGCTGCCTGAGGTCCCTGTGCCTTTTTTTTTTCCTAGAGACGATTTTGTGGGGAAATTCCTGCAGGATTAGTGACAGAGAATGCTTCAAGCTGAGCCACACTTGTCCCTGCTCCCTGTGATGTTGGCACCTCTGGGTTCCCCATGGGAAAACTGTTGGCTCCAGCAGTCCTGGAGCTCTCCCTGTTACCCAGCTCTTACTGGAACCACTCTTTGCAAGTGAGTGAAACGCTGGTCCCCCCAAAATCAATGCTATTGACTTCAGTAACTGATGTATTAGTCCTGCTGAATAACAGCTCTTACCCCGAGAGATGCAGTGGGAAAAGCTTTTAGTGGCTACTACAGCCTGAACTCCTGCCTGAGCCCAATTGCTGCTCTCCTGTGCCAGCTCCATCCCAAAACCGAGTCAGCTGCTGAGCTGTGGATGTGTGTGGCTGAGCTGATCCAAACTGCTTAGGAAGATCAAGCCCTTGTTTGTTAAGGCTTAAAAATATCATCTCACCAAGCACAGGCTGTAATTTCCTGGGCCTTAGGGGTGAGGATGCTCAGCCCCGGGAAAGGGATGGTGCCACTGGAGCTTGGCCTCGTGTTTGACGTGGAGCATTGCCTGCAAACTGCTCTCAGCCACAAAAACATCACCCCAAGGGCATCCTGCCCCCTGCAAGGGGCTGTAGGCGTTGGCAGGGCTGGGAAGGGACCTTCCAGGGGGCTCCCCCTGCTCTCCTGGGGGTGTAGTCCTTGCTGGCAGGACCTGTGTGACCTGGCAAAGGTGCATCTACCCCAATCTGCCCACTCTGTGCTCTTTCATAACAAATTCAGGCTGTCAGGACAGCAGAAGGCTCTGGCAGTTGTGACTTTGAGGTGCTTTGAGCCAGCCAGAATAACCCAGCACAAAATCATGGTTGTCAGTTCAGAAAGCTTGGTAGCTTTTGCCTCCAACATTTAATTTATTTTTGCTTTAGTTTGTGATTTTTTTTTTCTGCAGGGTTTGCTGTGAGAACTCTGAGGTGGGAGTGGAAGGGTGTGGATGGGGGGCACAGCACATCCTTGTGGGGCAGCCCTGGCTCCTGCTCAGCTGCTGGTTGCAGCCCTGTTTGAGTTGCTCACATCCAGGGGGCACAAGTGCCCTCCCTGCCATGTCTGGCTGTCCCCAAAAAATCCTGTGGGCACAGGGTGGGCTGTGCCTGGGGGAGCTGCCAGACCTCCCACAGCAATTCCTGGAAGCATCTGTCAATAGTAGTCACGTTCTCCAGGTTTTTAATTGATCATGCTGCCTCCTGTACATGATGCTTTTCCAGGGTTTTCCCATAATCATGACTTGTAATGAAGCTGATTATGTCTCCCATAAGGAGCATTAATAGATGAATGTGTTGTTCTTAAGTTACATCTCTTCGTGGAATGAGCACTGTGTGGTGCTCCATGCACACCTCAGCCCTCAGTATCCCAACTTCTGGGCTGGATTTGTGCTGCAAGGGATCAGAATCCCAGACTGCTTTGGGTTGGGAGGGACCTTAAAGCCCCTCTTGTTCCCCCAGGGACACTTTCCACTCTCCCAGGTTGCTCTAGACCCTGTCCAGCCTTGGCCCCTTCCAGGGATGGGGCAGCCACAGCTCCTCTGGGCACCCTGTGCCAGGGCTTCCCCCACCCTCAGGGATGTGTTTCACTACTACAAGGTGCAAGCTGAGACATCGAGGCATAAGAAACACGAAACACGTGGTTGTTTCCACTTGTTCCACAGGTCAGAAAGCCCAGGTACTGCATTCCTCCCCGTTTTCCCCCCTCGTGTGTATTCCCAAATACTTTTGGCTCCAAAAGCACATAATCTCCTGCACAGTGGCCCGTTCATGTTCAAGCTCTAAATCCTCGTGAAGTTGGGCTCATTTCCTTCCTCCAGCGTGGTGTTAACAGTGTTCTATCAGAGCAGGGCTGTGAAATGCAAATTCCGTAGTAGTTTGCTTATTACCAACTCATTAAAATGCGTAACCCAAAAACTCTCTCCTCTCATTATGGAGCTCTGTGCTGTATCACTCCACACTATAAAGCAGCTGTGTGTTGGCTCTTTGATATTGGAAACCCTATTGTCATTAACCTCATTATGACAATACTCCTTTATGATATTTGAAGCGTGTGCCTTTCAAGGAGGATGCTGTAAGGATGATAATATTTTGCTGTTTTGCATAATGCAAAGTGAGGGGGGGGGGGAATGGGCAGCAGGAGATGAGGAGACTTGGATTATTTATTAGTATCCTCAGGAAACAATTGTGGTTGTGCAAGTTTAGACACCAAGAAATGCTTGTGCTTTCGACAGGGGTCTCTGGGCAGTGGGAATAGGTGGGTCATGTAGTTTTTAATCCTTTAAAATCTTCTGTTCTAAGGAGGAATAACCTGAGAGTTGTGAGACCCGAGGTGCTTGCAGGGATAGGCTGAGAATTTTTTGGGGGTCCCAACCCCATATGGATCATTCTCTTCTGAACTTGTTCTTGCTTGTTGTATTTTCCATCCCCTGAACTTAAGCCATTTTTCTAACCATGACAGCACTTTTGTTTTTTACTTTTTAATGTTTTTTCCCCTTTTTTTTGAACTTGATTTTGGGACTGGAAGGAGATAAAGTTGTAGTTGGTGTTCAATGAGCAGGTACACCTTGAATCTACACAACTGCAGTGTTTTCTATTTGAATTTCAATTTCTTCCCTTGTAATCCTTGATGTTCCATTTGTTACTGAGCTGAGTCCTTAATACAGACACAAAAAGACTTGGTAGCTGGTAACAGGTCAGAAACCATAGTTATATTATTGAGTCAGAACTGTCTCCCTCAGTTCATGCATAGTCTAAAATTTACTGCTGTTTTCCTCAGCCAGTCCCTGTGATGTTGTGAAATAACTGGTTTTGGCTTTGCAGCCTGGTGGGCTCGGTGGGAACTCTGTTGGCATCTTCCATCAGAGCCCCATCCATCCATCCATCCAGGGCTCTTCTGACCCCCTTGGGAAGGAATGAAATGAGCTTTCAGGTCTGTCCCAACCCAAACCATCCCATGAATTTCCCTTCCAAGCAGCTGAGCTTGGCTCCTCTCCAGCTGCTGGTGTGGGACCTTCCTGAGTGTGTGTGACATGGTTCCATCCCTTGGATCATCCCTGTCTGCAGAGGCAGCTGTTCCTTCAGAAAACTTCAGGTACTTTTGTTATGGCTTCATTTTTGGGCTTGGATTTTTGCTTCCATGTCTCGGGTCAAGATGGGAAAGGGAGGTTTGGTGGAGGGTTATGAAGGTGATGAGCTTGGAAACAGGCAGAGAGGATGTGGAGTCTCCTTCCTTGGAGATGTTCCAAACCCACCTGGATATGATCCTGTTCCACCTGCTCTGGCAGAGGGGTTGGAATAATTTCCAGAGTCCCTTCCAACCCAACCACTCTGCAGTGCTGTGGGTGGTGCTGTGTCTTCTCCATGGCCTCAGGCTGGGCCAGGGCAGGGGCAGGGGGCACAGGAGGAGGAATTGGGTCCTGGCAAGGGGGGTCAGGCCTTAGCAGGGGCTGCCCAGGGAGGGGGGCAGTGCCCAGCCCTGGGGGTGCCCAGGGAAGGATGGACGTGGCACTGGGGGCCAAGGTGGGGATGGGGCACAGGGGGGACTTGATCTTGGAGGACTTGTCCAACCCAAGTGATTCTGGGATTCTGAGGCTCCTTAATGAACTTTTATCAAGAGTTCAATTTGACAAATGCCAACCCTAAGCAGGATTCAGAGCCAGGACCTTCCCTGGCATCACATCAGGGGGTGGGAGCAGCGTTGAGCTTTCACGTGATGATGGAATGGCAGCAAATCCCACCCAAACCCTGATGTGTCCCCGCAGCTGGTGCCCAAACTTTGGTACTGCTCTGTTTGCATGGCATAAGTGATGCTTAATCTGCATGTCTGGTTGGGAATACCTCTTTTTCATCCGAGTGCACTCCATTTTGGCTGGATCTCTGGGGTGAATAACAAAGAGGTTGCCAGTTGTCTGGAGGAGTAGCAGCTTTCTGAATCACAAAAGAGCCCATTTTATCAGAAAATCTAATAATGTGCAACACTTCTGTAAACCAAACCCTGTGTGACCAGCTGGAACTTTGAAAAATTTTACAAGAAGCCGTGGGGACAATTAATCATAATGGAGGCAACTTTTATGCAATTTTCTGAAGCAACATGCAATTACATAATTTCTACAAGGGAAAACAGGGTTGGGGGATGCTTTGGGGGAGGAGTTTTTGTGTACACAGGAGGAGCAGTGTTTGTCCAATGAGCTGCTGCCCAGCACAGGGAAAACCAGTGTATGTAGTTGCAATTAGTGGCCTCAGCTCACATTAAAGAGTCTAAATTTATCCTTTCCATGTCACAGACTGGGATATGTCTTTCTGAAGAGCTTGGAACAAACATTCTTGCTGTAGTTGCTCTGCAGAGCAATGGTAGATCAATGATAAATCAGGGATTTAAAAAAAACATTGAACTTTGGCACTCAAACAATTCAAAACGGTTTCTCCTGATGTCCCAAAATATGTAACTTCTGAGTTTATTATTGGGGGTGTTGTGAGGAGAGCTCTTTCCTGTGTGTTTAAATCTGGTTTTGGTGGACAGGAGGTGGGGAGCAATGGAGGGAATCAGCCCTTGGGCTGTCCCAGCTCTACTGACCTCCTTAAGAAACACAAGTTGGTGTTAACTCTGCAAGATCTGAGCAATCTGCTCTGCTGGAAGGTGTCCCTGTCCCCAGCAAGGTCCCTTCCAACCCTTAGCACTCTGATCTGTTGGTCATGCAGCTCTTCCATGGCTGAGGAGTGCCAATGCATGCTTCAGAACTGAGCCAATGACCTCACCAGATACCCAGAAACATCCCCCCCTTCCTAATTAACCTTGTGCAAAATCACTTCTTTGCACAAGCAAAGGTTCCTGTCTCAGTCCTGGCTTCTGCCAAGTGTTCCTGCTGGTGGGGAGGGAGGGAGGGACAGCTCCTGCCTGGGTATCCCTGAAAACACTCTTTCATTTCCTGCACCAAGGTTAAATTCCAGCATTTCGAGCCTGTCTTTCTTCTCCCTTTCCTTTTTAGCAAAATCTGCTTAAATTTTGAAATAGGTTCCTGAACAGCTCCAAAGGCTGTCCCTGGTGCATTCCCCCACCATTAAGGCTGCTCTTTACGGATGTTTCCCGTTCATTTTGGTGGAATGAAATGGCACTCTGCCTCTTACACGATGGGTAAAAGCAGCAGTAAACTGAAAGTGAAACAGAAGTACAATCCACAAGGGAAGCACTACCACAGGTTTAATGTATTCCCATCAGAAATCACAAAAGTCTTTCAGGGTCTTATGTGTTTATCGTTAAACTTCCCCAGCCCCCGGGTGGCTGAGGGCACCTGGATATTTTACATTTTGCTGTGTGTAGATGGTTTATAAGCAGGTGCTGAAGCTGCAAGAGCCTCTTGGCTTTTACAAGCTCTGAGCTGGAGCTGTTGGTGCTGCCGGGGAGGGACTCTGGGGTGCTTGGAAATGTTTTTTCAGAGGGTTTGCCATTGATTTCTCGTGGCAGGTTGTAACTGTGCAAGAAGTGCCTTGTGCTTTTGGGGGGTGCTGGGGCAGCTGTGCCGTGGCACAAGTGGTTGTTTCATAGAATCACAGCACACCCTGTGCTGGGAGGGATTCACAGGGATCAAGTCCAACCTCTGCTCCTTCACAGACACCCCAACAATCCCCCCCCTGTCCCTGGGTGTTGTCCCACCCCTCCTGGAGCTCTGGCAGCCTTGGGAATGTGGCCAAACCCTGGGGAGCCTTTTCAGTGCCCAGCCACCCTCTGGGAGAAGAACCTTTCCCTGAGATGCCACCTAACCCTCCCCTGGCACAGCTCCAGCTGCTCCCTCGGGCCCTGTCACCAGAGACCCCGTGCACACTTCATTACACAAAGCAATTATTTATTTCAGTCCGTGTTTTGCTGGGAATCTTCATTCCAGTGACTGAAGCGTGTGAGCTGTGATTGCAGCCAGCCCTGTGCAGGGTTTGTCAGAGCATCACCAGTGGAACACACTCCTGCAAAGGCTTTCTGCCTTGCTTTGAAATGCAATTAGGAGTGGTTATGTTTGTGCCTCCACCGGGAGCCCAAGTTTTCAAATTGCTGAGGAGTTTTCCCTTATTTGATTTTTTTTTTATTTTTTTTACCCCCC
>VXBA01004388.1:588722-614713 GCA_013399895.1 Serilophus lunatus | reverse complement strand
TTTTTTTTCCCCCCCCCCCCCCCCCCTATTCTTCAGCCCCAGAGAGTCTTTACAAAACAGCCAAGTGCTTAACTCTGAACTGGGAGGCAGGAAAATTGGGCAGCAAGGGGGTAATTTAGGCTCAGCATTAAGAAGATTCAAAAATGCCAAAAATAAGAGGAAATAGGGACAAAACAACGAGGGGAGACAGGAAGAGCTGATTCCAGGCAGGAGCTGGGCTGTGGGATTCCAAGTCTTGTCCCCTCATCCTGGGGCTGCTGCTCCAGTTTATCTGTTGTCTTGCACTAAAAATTTGTCACCGAGTCTGCAATGGAAATACTTCCGTAATTGCCCGTATTATATGGATCATTGCCCTCCAACAGTGGAGCTGCTGAAGCAACTGTCCATTTATCTGGAAAATTACCACATGGCAAGAGCACATTAGGCTGCTTCCCTCTGTCTCCTCCAGCCTGAGTGTTTTCAGCTGCTGGACCACAAATCCCTGCCCTTGGTTTCAGCTGCAGCTCCAGGGATGGGATAGAGAAGGAGGAGGAGAGATCACAGCCCACCTCCCAGAGCAGCACCTTGGGCTGGTGCAACATCAGCACAGAGCCAGGAAAGACTGGGTTGGATCATCCAGGTTAAACATCGGTTTGAAGATACAGATGTGGAAGTTGTAGGTCAGTGAAACACCATCAGAACCATCAGTGCTCCTGCTGCAGCACGTTGCCCGAAGGAAATGGTAAATAAAGGGATAATAAAGGATAAATAAATGAAGGATTGAGGCATCAGCACGCACTTGTCTGTGTCTGAGCATTCCCAGAATCGTGGCACATCAAATTCCATCAGTTCTGCTTTGCATTGAGCCACTGGTGGGTTTGAGGTGATCAAGATTCAGGGGTTTGATAGAATCCCAGAGTGGGTTGGGCTGGAAGGGACCTTAAAGCCCATCCAGTGCCATCCCCTGCCCTGGGGAGGGACACCTCCTACTGTCCCAATCTGCTCCAACCTGGCCTGGAACACTTCCAGGGATGGGAGATTTTCCCCAAATTCTCTCTCAGCTCAGTCACATGAGGTTTGATCATATCCTGGGCTCCATGAGTGAAACTTCTATGCAGAGTTTGGTCCTTTTTCAGCACTTTTGTGGCACTTAGTCCTGTTTCAGCACAGTTTTGTTAGAAAAGCTGTGTGTGCACGGCCCTGCTTCCCATGGAGTGGAACCTGCTCAGGGGCTCTTGTGTCCAAATGAGTTTTGGGGGAAAAGTAAAACCCATTTGTTGTTTAGAGAAATGTATTTGTGGAAATTTATTCAAAGAGCTTCAGGTAAAGAGGGGAAATGAAGGCAAACTTTCTGGCCACGGTTTCATAAAGCCACTGCAAAATTACTAAAATAGAATTCTTTCCTACAAAATGTGCATTGTTTCCTCCCCAAGAGTAGCTGCAGCTCTCAGCTCTGGTTTTGCAAGCTGATGTTTGCCAGGCAAAGCAAAGGACAAAATTCGGTGTTTGTTAAGTTTAGTTACACTTGTGTCTTTTCTAAACCCTCAGAGTTACAAGACAAAGACAAGTGAACAAGCAGCTCACTGGTGACCAAGGCTATGCTGAGGTTCCTGGGACAGAGCATCCTCCTGAATGATTAAAGGGAGATATTTTAATAAATCTCTCTTAAAAACACAGTTTTATGGACCTTACCTCAAAAACTCACAGAGCCTTGAGCTTTAGACCAGTCTATATTAATAATCCATTTAAAAAGAAGCATTTCCCATTTTCCTTGAGGCTCTTCCATGGTCCTGAAGCAGCTTTTGTTGGGATTATCCAGATTATTCCTTTGCCTTATCCCACAATTTGCAGCACTTTCCCATGAGTCCAACACCCCATAATAACCCCCCTTATCTTCTGAGCTGATTTTCTCCTATAAATATTTGTATTTTTATCCATATCACGGGTGGGGAAGGTGCTGGAGGAAAACAGAGGGGCTGCAGCAGATCCCTTGATGCTTCAGTTTTTCCTTCTAGAAACTTCTAACTTTTTTTTGATTTTATTTTTTTTTTCCTCCCCAGTTGAGATTTGGCCCAGAAAAACTGAAATTTTGAATTAAAAAACCTTAGTTGGAAATAATGCAGCATTCTGCTAGTGCAAGTTAAGGCATCTCCTGGGTGTTGGGAAGCTCCTTGTGCCTTGGGGTTATGGAACCCTTGGGTGGAGGGGCTGATTTGGGAGAAGGAGCTGGAATTTGCCATGTCTGACCCATGAGTTGCCAGGGAATAAAGCAATGAACCTCCTGTGTATGTTTTTTTTTTTTCTTTCTTAAATCCCACATTTAAACTTTGTGCTCAGTTTCCAGGAAAAGTTTAGCAATGGAAAAAAGTAAAATCTGCCTTTTAAAAGCTGAATAACTTGTAAATACAGTTTCCAGTTAATAATTTTCAACAAGCTCTTTCAGAACTCCTATGGAAAGTTTGGAGATTAATTTTTAAATATTGTAATTAGTTGTAATTTAATGTGGCCCCTAAGCAAATGCCTTGACAAACATCTCTGGCATTGCCCTCATGTGCCATGATTTATCTTATCCTGGGGTGTGCCAGGATCAGGTGTGGAAGTGTCACCTGCAGGATCAGCACAGCCAGGGTGAGGTAGGGGACGAAAGAGGGTGGGGATGAAGCATTTGTGTGGGATTTGGAGCAAAAGGCAAATATTGAAGCACAGGCTGTTTGTAGTGGAGGTGCATAAGGTTCAAGATGGGTTTGGATGGGACTTGGGGCAGTGGGAGGTGTCTCTACCCAAGGCAGGAGTGGGACTGGATGGACTTTAAGGTCCCTTCCAACCCAAGCCAGCCTGGAATTCCATGGTGGTGGAGGTGGGAGCAAGGAAGGACGTTCCCATTTGGCTGCAGACCAGACCAAAGGTTCTGCAGACCCTGGAAGGGATGGGCCAAACAGCAAATGGGGGCTGAGCTTTGTCCCAGTGGGGTCCCCAATGGGGTCAACCTGGTGTTTTCAGCCTCTCTGAAAGCCAGGGAAGGTGTCCTGGAGTGGGACTGGGGCAGGGGAGAGGGATGGCTTGGCCAAGGGCACCCGAGATCCCCCACTCCTCCCTCTCGTGTCCCAGTGCTGAGGGCACAGCTGGTACCAACACAGGGCACTTGAAATATCCCTGCTGTTGGGAATCCATGGAAAACTGCAGTTTCTCTCTCTCAGGCAACCTCTAAATATTTGCATTTTACCCTTCAGCTGCCCAGAGGAAGGTGAGAGCAGGATGAGGCCACAGGCAGCCTTTGTTTTGGTAGTGAGAGGAGTTTGGAGCAGGCTTCATTGTCACTCCATAAGCCTCCCTGTGATCTGCCTCGTGCATCTGTTTCCCCTTGATCTCTGGCAGTGACTGACAGCTACTTTACACCAGCATTATCTGTCAAAACATTATTTAATGGAATCCCTTCTAGAAGGAGTTTTTGTTATTATTAGAAATCAAAATGCAGCGATAATTGAATCCCTTTATACTCCCTGTGTAATGCCAGGAGTAAGACACATTCACACCTAAGGGGAGAACACATCTGGATTTCCTCTTTGCCCCAAGACTATGAGCTCTCCCTGTCCCTGGATTCTCCACATCTCGGAGGGAGAGGAAATTTGCAGCGTGTGCATCTCATCCGAGGGAAGCAACAGCATTCAGCCACTTATTTTTTTCCTGCTCTAGGAATCACATTAAATAAATATATAGTGAGCAGTGTCACAACAAGTGGATGTACAATTACGAAGACAAAATACCCCAAGGAAATCAACACAAGGCTTATTAATATCCAGGCCTGCAGAAGACAACTGTCAGACAATTGGTCAACAAGGTACATGGTATCTGTTAGGTACTGACTAACCCATTATGATCTTTATGAAGTGTCCTTTTGGGGGTCTAGATCTTCAAATATGAGTTGGAAGACCCTTTTCTTTTATTAGTTGCTAAGCTCTTTATACTTTTACCATATTGCAGCAGGTTAGAAGTCTGAGCTTTATTGTCTTATGTTATTGAAAATCCAGATTCCCGCAGCCTTCTCCCTCAGGTCAAGATTTGTCTGAGAATACATTCTCATTTCTCCATGTACAAAGGCTGTCTGGAGAGAGGCAGAAAAAGATTATGACTGTAATATACTTAAATCCAATTTATTTGCCTGACTAGAAACTTCCACACTTCACAATTGCTTCCTACAGAAGATTTTGTATTTAATTCCTTCATCGCAGTAAGGAGTGGGAATGATCTTAGTCCTCCAACAGGTACATGCTCCACACACACCTGAGCCAGAGGAAGGAGGGAGGATGAAAATAGCAAATGGACACTTATTTTACAGGTTTGCAGTTTATTTTTGCTTAAGAACAATGAGTTTGAAAGGGATTTTTGAGCACCCTTTGCAGACCTGGTGTGAGGGGGCACTGAGGAGGGTGTTGAGCATCACCTGGAAGCTCTGCTCAGTGTAGGCATCATTTTGCCCAGCACCTTCCTTCTCCTCTCTTAGTCCCTGGTTTAAAAGCACTGGTTGGGGTGCTGTGCTCACTGACCACACAACCACCAGCTCACTGGGGCTATTTTAAACCTTCATTTGAGAAGGCTTGAAAAGCCAAGGCTCGGGTTTCCTGCAGCACCAAATCCCTTCTGCCTGGCTGGAAACGCTGGCCAAGGGCCACATGGACAGGCCATGATGCTCCAGGCCCTGGGTGTGCTCAGCACCTCGTTTGTTTAAGGGGAAAAACATAAAATAAGATGAAAAGATGCTTTGCCAAGCGCAGCCCTTGCCTTTGTCCTGCAGTTTGAGGACTATGGCTCCGTGCTGGGGTGAGGAACAACGGGGGAAAAGTCACAGACTTGAGCTGGTGGTTGTGGAGGGAGACCCTCAGAGAGGTGCCCTGGTGCCAGGTGGCCCTTGGGACCCCTGAGAGGTGCCCTGGTGCCAGGTGGCCACTGAGGTGCCACCTGCCCAACACCCTGAAGGTTCAAAGGAAGAGCCCTCCCTGTCTCCTTCCAGATTTTCCCACTTCTTTAGGGCAATTCATCTGTCTCAAGGCCAAAAACCAGCCTAAAAGGGTGGCAGATCCAGTCTGGGACAGCTGCTTATTTAGGAAAGTGCTACAGTTGTGGTTTTTAGCAATGAAATCCTCACAGACAAACACAATTCTCCCAGAGAGCCCCGTGCCACTGGTAACTCTGGGGCAGCTGGGCCAGATGAAGTGCTTTGTCACAGCAAAATTTATTCAGTCGGTCCCAAACTTCTGCCACCTGTAAACTTCCAGCCCAGGGATGTGTGGCTCATGCTTTCCACGAGTGCTGTCCCTTCACCCCGTGAGCTGGACCCCTTTAATTCTCTTCCCAGTTTTCCCAGCACTGTCTCTTTGCTGGAGTGGTGCAGGGCCTTGGTGCTGGATATTTTCATTTTCCTCCCAATCTTTGGAACAAATTCTCCTTTTCGAAGTCTTTACCCTGTGGGGCTCTAAAATCATAACAATTAATGCTGGCAAAGACTCCTGAAGCCACCTAAGCCATCCCTCCTAGGGCAGGATTGCTGGAGCAGGCAAAGAAATTAATGGAGAGGGGAGGCGTGGGAAGCAGGCAGGGACTTCCTCCAGAGCTAAAGTTGGGGTAAAAAGTTGAAATTATTTAAAAGAGCTCTTTGAGAGGAGGTGGCAGAGCTGCTCTGTCAACCTGAGTGCTTGATGGCTACTCTGGAAGCTGTTGAAATCACTAATTTGTCCCAGTTTTAACTCTTGTTTCAACATTTGCTTTTTCTCCCTTATTTTTACTTTTTTTTTTCAGGGTTTTGTAGCAACAAGGAGTGATGGAACAGCTTTACAATATTCAGTGTTTATCACCCTTCCAGAGGCGTTAAGTGGCTCTAAATGCATATGAAATATGTGTGCTGGGTTCCTCGCCTGCTCAGCAATGTGTTCTTCCTACGTTACTAATTGCTAGCAGGAAAAAGAGGAGGAATTTGTTTACCAGCTTCCTGCATAATATTCAGACATCTGGAGCTGCTAGGTCTGGATGGCATTCCTGGGGGAGAGAACATACATCAAGGACAATTAGACAACTGGGGAACTGCAGCCTAAAGGGAATTTGCCCAGACATGGGAAACAGCTCCGTGCAGGCTCTGGGTGATCCTGGCCCTGACACCCACCCACCTCCCTGGGCTCTCCTGCTCTCCCTCCTCTCCCTCCCTGATGCAGTTTGTCCCTGTTTATCATCTTGGTAGGGCTGAGTTGATGGTTGGACCCGACCTTAGAGGACTTTCCCTAAATGGTTCCCTGATGTCTGACCTGGTTTTTCCCGTCTGCAGGTGTGTTGTCCCTCATTCCTCAGTGGCTTTTCCCCAGGCAGGGGTGGTACACTCAGCAAACCTTGGGTTTGGATGCCTGTGGCACTTAAGGATGCTTAAACTCTGTAAATGTATGTGTTGCTCAAATTGGCTGTGTGAGCCCTCCCCACTCCTGGCTCCTGTCATGGATTTCCAGGGACAAACTCTTTTTTTGTGGCTTCCTCTGGGCTTGTGCCACTCGCCAAAATTCCAGGGGCCACCACACGAGGCAGAGGGAGCAGCAGGCCCCGTGGGGCTGCTCCTCATGTGTGACACAGCTGGGTTGTCCATGGGCCTCTCTGTTCTTGTTTAACTGCTGCAGATCAGCTCAGACACAGCGAGGATTGGCTGAAATCAGCCAAGTTAAACTGCTTTTAATCAGGATTTAAGTGGAAAAGTGAGAAACCTAGGTGTGATGATTTTTTTTTTTTAATTTGCTTTGCATTTGTGCTTTTTCTGCTTCCTAAATAAAGGTTTGTCCCCCCTGGGGGGCTGTCCTGAAACCAAAAGTCTCTTTAACACATTGAGGTCAAACACTGTGTGGTTTCCACTTGTGTTTCGTGAACATACTTATATTCAAATTTAACTTTCCTACAAAAACCACTTCTCTTCTGTATTTTTATTTCTTTTTTTGTTGCCTGTGTTTTACCCTTCATGCTGTCAGGTCATGGCAGGAGGTGACTGGAAAGCAGCCAAGGGACAGTTTTTCCTGTAGATGATACTTTTTGTTAAGCATAGACATGACAAAAGATGCTGAAATACATTTGGCAGCAGGACATAGGATGAGGTAATGACAGGTAGCTCTGGGGCAGCCTTGGGAATGCTCCCCTGTGCCCAGGGAGGGGGATTTGGCAGCCTCAGGACCCTCATGGTGACCCTTCCAGCTCAAACCAGTCTGTTATTCCATGGCACTGAGCAACAGGGAGGGGAAGCACGGGGGGGCTCCTCTGAGCACCCAGAAATGATTAATTTACCCCCAGGTAGTTTCTGCTGTGGAGTTCCACCGAGGCACAGGCACTCTTGGGGAGGTTCTGCTGCTGGAGCTGGTGCCAGGATGGATTTGGTTGGGAATCTCTGGTTTTGGGGGCACCTGGTTTTGGCTTTGCCCCCGTGGGGTCCCTGCTCGTATTTTCCTTTGGGTATTCACCCTGGTGAAGGGGAAGCTGAGTTACTGCTGTGGCCAAATGGTTCTTGTGAACGCAGAGGGGTTAGAATTCGGAATTGGTTCTGATCAAACTGGTGCTGCTGTGCCTCCTCCAGAGGCTCCTCTGCTGTGGATACTGGGGCTCCCCCCCACTGGTGCTGCCTGCTGAGAGCTCACCCTTGCCACATCCAGCAGGAGGGGATGGAGCCCCGTGTCAGGAGCCCTCTCTGGTCCCCTGAAGGGCTCATCAATATTTGAGCCTCTTTCATTGCTGGTGCCCAGCAAAGGTTACGCTTTGAGCTCTCCCTCCAGATAAAACAGATTATTGTCTTTGACAATTCTTCCAGAATTGCAAATCACCTGCTCCTGGCAGTGAGAGACAGTGAGCTCCTCGTTGGCAGCTTTGCCAGCACCAGGCAGGGCTGGCTCCCAGCAGGAACCAGGCTCGTCCCAGCCGAGGTTCTTCCCTCTTTATCCCGAGCTGCATCCATCCCATGGCTTCCCTTTGCTGGTGAGGGGAGGATGGAGCTCCGGCTCCTCCGAGACCCTCAGCCACGGCAGGGTTTGAGCACTGGGGGGTGATGCTGGGGAGAAGGGAACGAGAGCAGAGCGCACAGAGCTGCCCGCGCGAGGAGGGAGCGGGAGCAGGGGCGCTGCTCCACCAGCAGTGCTGGAGCTCCTTCCTGTGGTGGCAGGGATGAGTTACTGGTGTAGCACCAGTCTGGCTGCGGGGGAGCATCCCGAGCATCCCTCGGCTCCACCCTCCCCCTGGGAAACAGGGTGACCCGCTGGGCACGAGATTCCAGAGGCCAAAAGGAATGGAGTGGTCGTGCCCACCCGCTCCGGGGCAGCCACAGGCTCACTCGTGGGGTGCTCCTTATATAAAGCTGTTTCCTTGCTGCAGTTGCACGTGTTTTCCCAAGCAGGAGTGGTCAAATTGCTGGTGGGGATGGAAAAACGGAGCAAAGGGGTGGCAAGGCAGGACATGGGTGTGCCTGTCCTGGGAACAGGCAGGGATTTGGGGGACAGGCAGCTCTGGGGAGCCCCTGGCCACAGGAGGTGATGGATTGAGCTGTGGGTCCCTCCTGCTCCCTGGCCATGGGCACAGCAGCAGCAACTTGCAAGTGGTGCCTGCAGATCTTCAAAAGAACAGAATTTGGCCCTTAATGTTCTTTTGATGTGTTTTTTTGTATGCAAATAAGGTTTAATTTCTGAACTTTGAACAGTTTGCAGATGAGTTTATTAGAGTGTTGTGTTATTAAGTTTATACCCCGGGGGTCGGCCAGAAACCACAGCGAACATTATTTATGTTGTTAAACAAAGTCAAGGAATTCAGGCAGCTGGTATCCACCACCAAAGCAGACAATCAAAACAAAGCCATATTTGTAATCATACTCAGTAGTCTTTTTATGTGGAGTAATTACTAAAATAATCGAAAGACATGGATCAGATTATTAATGACAACGAGAGCCTGGAATGCACATCCCCGTCTGCAAGGTGGAGAAGAGGGGAATGTAATGAACAGCCCTGGGGTTGTGCAGTGCCAGGGCTCACACTTGGAAATCTGTTGTCTCAGCTGCTGGGTGGGCTCTGGGTGGTGATTTTTGAACCTGATGCTTTTCTATCCCAGGGACTGGTTTTGCTTTAAAGCAACGAAATGTGAGTTATCAGTGAATTCCTTCTAATATGAGCATTTCTAGGTGTGCAGCTGGTGAAGTTCAACCTGAGTTGGCTGTGTTAGCACAGGGATGGGACAGTGAGTGGGGATACAAGTGGGAGCCTGCACAGACTTCACTGGGCCTTCACAAGGCCAGCTTGGACAGGGCTTGGAACAACCTGGGACAGTGGGAGGTGTCCCTGCCCATGGCAGGGGGTGGCATGAGATGAGTTTTAAGGTCCCTTCCAACCCAAACCCCTCCGTGGCTCTGTGCCATCTGGGCTGTGGGGGATGCTCACACGATCTTCCCCCACCTGCCAGAGGTGTTTGAAGTCTAAACCTGCTCCAGAGAGAAAACAGAGCTACAAACCCACACCAGGTCCCAGTGCAGCCCCCTGAGCCTACTGGGTCTTCACTGAGGGCCGGGCACTGCCCTGGGGGCAGTGCAGAACAAACCCCTCCCGCAGCCCTGGAACGGGAGCAGTGGGAATACAATGCCACCTCTTTTCTGGCACTAATGAATATGTGGCAGTGCAGGAACAGCTCTGTGCCCATAGGAAGTCTGGATTTTCAGCTCCTGTTGAAGTTTCTCTTCTCCAAGTGCCGGTGAGGCTCAGTCCTGTCATCCCCTTCCTCTTACAACCGCCGTCAACTTCAAAGGAAATCCTGCTGGCAAAATAGCTGCAGAATTGTGTCAGGAGTTTATTTGCTCCCAAGATTAGATAATTAATGAAGATGGAATATTAAAATTACATTTACATAAAGCTAAGGGTAATCTTAAAGGGTTCTATTATTTTGTAAATGACCCGGAGTTTGTAACGCATTTATAATGATGAATCGGGAGACGAGTCCTTTCAAACGAGGAAGTGCAATTTATAATCTCAGTTTCCTTCATTATTTATTCATCCTGCTGTTGAATCATCTGCTCTTCAAAACCTGTGAAGCCACAGAGCTCGCTTTACCTGCCAGTCCTGAAGTTAGTCCAGGCTTTGTGCTGGGTTCAGTCCAAGTCACATCCCGAGGGGAACTCCAAAGTGCTCCTATTGTTTGGACCCAGTTAGTCTGAAATTCATGGACTGGTTTGGGTTGGAAGGGACCTTGCAGAGTGTCGTTCCACCTCCTGCCATGAGCAGGGACACCTTCCACTGTCCCAGGTGGCTCCAACCTGGTCTTGGACACTTCCAAAGGGGCAGCCAGAGCTTCTCTGGGAATTCCCTTCCCACCCTCACAGGGAAGAATTCCTTCCCAGTATCCCACCTAACCCTGTTCTCCTTCAGTCTAAGGCCATAAATTCCACAGGATTTTTGCTGTCTGGCTTTCCTTGCAGGTTTAGTTGATGCTACACCTGAATGGCTGAAGGTGTAGTGAAGGCAAAACCAGACATTTTCTATTTTCAGCATAAAACCATGGAACTATTGATCCCTTTCCACTCTAGTACTTTTTTTTATGACACTGCCCTGAACAATTGCCATCATATGAACTCATTGTTCTTCTCTCTGTCCCAAAATAAGAGTTTTCACCCAGCAAAGCTCTATTTAAAGCCAATTGCCTGGAGCAGCAGTTTTCCCACCCCTACACCACAGAGGAATTTTCATCACACAAACTTGGACAGCCCATCCCTGGAAGTGTCCAAGGCCAGGCTGGAGCCCCCTGGGACAGTGGGAGGTGTCCCTGCCCAGGGCAGGGGTGGCACTGGATGGGTTTTGAGGTCCCTTCCACTCCAAACCATTCCAGGATTCCATTGTAAGCAGGATATGCAGACATGGCCCTTGGTGGGCACCGAGGGTTCAGGAGGATCCAGCCAGGGAAATCAGGTCCTTATCCCAAAGGTTACTCCAGAGGTATTCCCTTGTCCCTGGTAGGAGCAATAAGGATCCCAAAATCCCTGCCCTGAGGGCTGGCACTAAACCTGACCCACCCCACAGCCTTTCAACACAGAGAGCAACATTTTGGCCAAGAAGTGACAGAGAAAAACTTTTGTTTCCTTCTCTAAAGTGACTGTCACTCTCTGGTCTGGGAAAGGGCTTTGCTGCACACTGACAAAGTGTCAGGGACTGAAACATCTGCCACTTACTGGGATTTTCCAGCTGGAGTTCAGAGCACTTTGTTTTATTTAAAGGCTTTTTTTTTTTTGTTCAATACTTAAAGAAACTTAAAGAAAACCAGCACCCCATGGGATGTTGGAGCCAGAACTGTGGGTGCAGTGAGTGCTGAGGGGTTGGAGGTGGATTCCTGACTCCTCTCCCTGTGGGTGTGCAGATGAGGGTGGTGGGGATGAAGGCTGATGGTTGGGAAGGTGTTTGGAAGCAGAAAGAGGATTTTAGCTGTGCTCTGCCCTGAACATGCCACTGAACTTGTGTCTTTTATTCCCAGGGCATGGACAAGCCTGGTTTGTGGGAGAAATGTGTTGGTTTGTCTTCATCCATTTAGGCCTAATTTCTAACCCTGGAAGGGTCCAAGGCCAGGTTGGAGCAGCCTGGGATAGTGGAACAGGATGGGCTTTAAGGTCCCTCCCAACCCAAACCATTCCAGGATTCCCTGTAATTAAGAAGTAAATGTTAATCTAAGGATTTGAGGGGGAAGAGCTTCCCAAGGAGCTGGACAGACTCTTGAGCACGGCCAGACCTGGAACAAGTGGAAAGGGGAAGAAAGTACAGCATGAACTGGGCATTAATGTCCTGAAACAGCCAATTTCCCTGTAACTGCTCTTAAAAAGTGACCACGAGTGGCCAGCAGCAGGTGGCAACACAGCAGATGGAAAGACATCCCCTGTGGAACAGGCAGAAACCTCAGGCTGATTTCACAGTGCTGACTCCAGAGATTAGGAGAAGTCTTCTTGCTTCTGTAGGGCTGTATCCCATCTGCAGCCTTTCCTAAACTTCACAGGCCTCTCACTGTGCAATTACAGGAGGATTTTTAGTCTGATTATACATTAAAAACTCCCCTCTCTAAAGAAATTCAAAGATCAGAGACATTTTCTTTTAAGTTTTACATTATTTGAACGCTCCTGCTGCTCATTACAAAATGTTTCCACAAGGCACTGTGGAACCCTCTGACTTGATATTTTCATTGTTACAATTGTTTTCTTTTCTCTACAAATCCAAGCATTTCCCTTCCATCCACTTCTTTTTTGTCAAAATGTATGCTAGAAAGTTTTAATCAGAGCCTGAGCAGGATGCACAGTCACAAGCCACTGCTGTGGGTACATTAACAGGACTATGAGAATCAAAACCAAACACAAAATAAATGACATGTTTGTCCTTCAGCTATGTGAAAATGGGAATGCAAAGTCTACAGTCTTATTTTTTCTGATCCCTACTATTCTCTAATCTTATCAAATATACATTCCCATATTCCAAGGCAGCCTGATAAAGCTGCTTGCTAGAAATAAGTTGCATTAGATTTTGTAGAGCACATTTTCCTAGTAAATCCAATTTCACAATCTTGTTCTGGTGGCATATTAGCCATTGCTTAGTACAGCAAGTGCTCCTTGAATATTTGAACCAAGTTCTCCAGCAGCACTTGGCACCTCCCTCCTGGGGTCACTTCTTGTCCCTTTAGGACAGGGAGGGGCTGGAGGGTGTGCAGGGCAGGGCAGGGAGCTGGGCAGGGGCTGGGGGAGCTGGGGGGGCTCAGCCTGGAGCGAAGGAGGCTCAGGGGTCCCTGGAATTCTCTGCAATCCCTGCCAGGACAGGACTGGCCGTGGCACTCAGGGTCAAGGTGGGGATGGGGCACAGGGGGGACTCCAGGGGCTGGGAGGGCTTTTCCAACCTCAGGGCTCCTGTCCATTCCCATTCCAGACCCCAGTCCTCACTGGGAATGCAGCCTGGTTTCACAGCACACTCCTTGTTTACCCTTGGGAGGCAGAGGAAGGCTTTCCCAGTAAACCCCTCCCTTCCCAGTACCTGCCCAGCCCTGGCACATCTGCACAGGGAGCTCCTGCTCTCCCTGTTTGTCTGGGAATGGAGGTGCCTCAAGGTTCATAAATCTGTATGCAGTAGTAGGGGTTCTCTAACAGCAATTCATTTTAATTATGTGAGACATAAAAAGACCACCTACAGATGAGACAATACAGCTGTAAGATTCTCAAGGTTACTACAGGGAATACTTCATAACTGAAGTATGTTTTCCCCAAGGAATTCGACTACCATTTGATTTAATTTTTAATTTTTACATTTTAATCAAAAATAGATCAAATGGTGGTGTTCTCCCCTGGGAAACATACTTCAGATATGAAGCAGTCCATGTTCCTTTTAAATATGTAAAGCTGCCATTTATGTATAACTCATGAATGACACCCTGTGTTGCAAGCAAATATCACGCAGTGATTTCTGGAATTGTTGCAGTAACAACACTATAATCACACCCAAACAGCACCTCACCTGCCCCTGCACAAAACTGGCAATCAATTGAGGACCCTGGGAGCCCATCCCACCTACCTGGGGTGCCAAAGCAGAGCCACCAAGGGTGGAACATCTGCAGGTTGGCTCCGGATTGATCCCACACCCCACGGGATGGGATCCCATGCTGGGATCCACAGCTGGGCTGCTCAGGGGTCTGGTGGGGGCTGTGCTTGGAAAATCAGGGCCAGAAACAGGGTTTGGAATGTTAAAGCCAAGAAAAAGAACGATGGGTTCCAGGCTTGCCAGAGAGCTGGGCTGGGGACAAGGGATAGGGGACAGGACACAGGGAATGGCTCCCACTGCCAGAGGGCAGGAGAGATGGGATAGTGAGAAGGGATTCCTGGCTGGGAGGGTGGGGAGGGACTGGGATGGAATTCCCAGAGAAGCTGTGGCTGCCCCTGGATCCCTGGGAGTGTCCAAGGCCAGGCTGGAGCCCCCTGGACAATGGGAGGTGTCCCTGCCCAGGGCAGGGGGTGGCACTGGATGGGCTTTGAGGTCCTTCTACCCCAACCCAGTGTGAGATCCCACAACAGGAAAATAGCCTCAAGTTCCATCAGGGAGGTTGAGGGAAAATTCCTTCCTGGAAAGGGCTGTCCATCCCTGGCACAGCTGCCCAGGGCAGTGGGGGATCCTCATCCCTGGGGGGGTTCCAGAACCCTTGGATGTGGCACTTGGGGATGATGGTTGGACTCAGTGGTCGGAGGGGGCTTTTCCAACCCAAACCATTTTCCTGGGATTTTTTCCTTTCTTCCTGTGTGTCCTCCAATGGCCAATGTTTTCTTGCTTCCTTGGGCAGAGCTGGGAGGAAAGGCTGAGTCCTGATGGGGCTGGAGGTGGGAAACCAGTGGCTCCCTGGCCAAGGCACTGGGAGAAGAGGGTCCCAATTCCTGGGACCCTCCTCCAGTGGAGGTCAGTGCTCAGGAAAAGGCCCCTGGGGGAAAGTTCTGCTCCCCAGCCCTGGAAGCTCCAGGTCCTTCCCAGAGCAGAGGGCTGGGTGCATTCCCAGGAGCCTGAAGGGAAGTGGGGTGTGAGACAAGGCCAAGGTGTGCCCTTAATTAATGAGAGCCAGTAATCAAGGGGAGAATTGTGACTGTGACCCTCAATGTGCCCCCACAGGACCTCACCTCCCATCCCAGGAGAGCTGCTGAGCTTTCCAGCAGTTCATTTAGACAGAGACAGCACCCATTTCCAACATGCTCAATAAATTATGATATTTGAAATAAACAAAAATACATTTAAATATATTAAATCACTTCAACACACGAGTTGTGCAAGTCTTGGCTCTGGGGCTTGTCAGACCCAGCCTGCCCTTAAACTAACCCCAATATCTGGATTTTTTGCCATGGTTTTTGGGCAGTCAAGATACCCAATGGACATGGAATTACCATCAAATGAAGAGTTAAGGAAATGACAGTAGCATCATCTAAAGCAGACAAATCTAGAACAACAATTTGATATTACATTTATATACATATATTTCTATTATAGTATTTAATATATTTATTATATATTACATACTTNTATTATATAAATATATTAATATATATATCTATAATATATAAAAATATATTATACACATATATACTTTTCTATATATATTACACACATATATGTATTTCTATAACAGATATTTACATATACCTGTTATAGAAATATATAACTGTACACTCTATATTATTAAATTTATTATTAATTATTATTTAAATATTATTTATTATTATCATCATCATCATTAAAGGTTTGATTCACCTTTATACCTCAGAAATCCTTAATGAAATAACACAACCAGGCAAGTCCATGTTGTAGCCAAAGTGGTTTTAATGCTTCTGCTTTTGCAAGGAACATTTTACAAAATACAAAGTTAAAAATAGTAATTATATGGTTTAAACCTGAATTAAAAACAGAGCAGGACCTTTTTTTCCCCTATGTACATGTAAATAACTCATTGCTCTGGTCACTCTGTGGACAAAGCACAGCTTTAGGAAATAGAAAGAGTATAAATTTTGTCTCAAGAAAACAAAATTTCACAGGCATACAAAAATAATTCTGTGGTTCTGCTGCAGATTTGACACAAATCTGCTTGAAGGGGATGAATATTCCCCTTTCCCCACCTGTCCCTCTCCCAGTACCTTTATGGTTGTGGCAAATCTCAAAATAAATTACATTTATTTAAAAAAATAGCCCTATTCAAAGCCTTCACTGCAGCAAACTATTAAACTCCTCCTCAACACAGATGAAATTAGTAAAAAACCAGGATTTTTTAATTTAAATATCATTCCAGATTTAATCTGACTTGCCCTTTATTGTCTCCCTGGAGAATGCCAAGGTTATACTTGAAACCAAACACAAAAACCCCCTTTTCTGACCACTCTGACATTCAGCACAGGATTGAGGGGCTCAAATGCAACCAGGAGGCTTCAAAATAAACCCCCCAAGTCTCCCAAAGGAGAATTTAATGGCACAGGACCCAAGAGGAGAAGGAAAACCAGAAGGGAGCCACCTGGTTCTTGCTTTTACCTTATTCCAGAGTAAAATACAGTTTAAAACAACCCAAGAAATATTTAAACAGTGAGTTGGGGATTCCTCACCTGACCAAATCTGAGGGATTTAAAGGAAAAGCACTTTGTTGGATAATCCAGATATTCCCTGTGCTTTAAATGTCTTTGGTCCAATACATTCCAAGACAAAACTCTTCCATCACAGTCAGCTTTTGCCATTCTCTTGGAACAGCCCATATTTACCACATTTTCAGCAGTACCAATCATTCCTTGTGCCACTTGAAGCAGCAAAAATCAGTTTTGAGTAATTTTGCAGTAACTAAACTCTGAGATGCCTTTTAGCCCTTTACCCTTAACCAGCTGTTTCAGCTTTTCCAGCACAGGAGCTGATGCTTATCCATCTTTTTTATTCTTAATTCTGCTGTGATTCCCAGGCTTTTAAAAAAAACCCCAAAGATTAGGGGATGTCAAAATGGATCCCCCACAAAATCTGACCTTCCACATCTTTGGAAAAGACTTGTTGGGAAATATTTCCTTTCAATTTAACTCCCATTTTTATTGGCTTGCAGGAAATTTCATCTTCCCTCAACAAAATCCCAGTTCCTGTTTAGTGCAGGTCTGCTTTACAGACTTATTCCCTCATCTCTTACTTAATTAAATTCAGTGTTTATTGGACATTCACTCATTTAGTAAGAATATCTCCTTAATAACAACCACTCCAACTCCCCACACCACATGGGAAGGGTTTTAGGGCCCCCCAAATGCTTGGCCTGAGGATTTGGCAGGCTGGGAAAGCCCCAGAAGGACCCTCCAAAGCCTCATCTGTACAATTTGGGAGGCACTGGTTGGATGTCAAGGTGCTCCTGGCTGCTCTCAGAACAGCAGCCAAATGCCCTTGGGCCACTTTTGGGTTAAACTCTGCCCAAAAACTGAAGGGTCACCCCCCAAACTGCACAACTCTGCCCTGTGAGAGCCCAAAAATGACATCAATGATTTGGGCAAAGCAATCAAAGGATGGTGGATGGCCAGTCCAAGCCTTTCCCAATATTTTTTTGGGGGGGGGATTTAAAGACAAAGGGATTTTTCATCAGCCTTCACAGCTGCAAAGCTGAGCAGCCCCCTAAAAATCAAGATATTTGTGTCCTCCTGCCCTGCCCAAAGGAGCTTTTCCAAGAGTAAAATGTCCAGGAAAACCTCTGGCATCATCAGAGCCTCTGGGCCAGGCCAACTCATCCAAACCACTCTTTGCTTTTCCTTCTCAACACATTCTGAGTTACCCCAAGAGCAGAAGCATTTTTTCCCAAGTGTCCAATGAATGATAATTGTGCCCTGAGAGCCCCCAGGGCAGTTTGGGGAGGGGTGGGAAGGTGTCCGGGTGGGAAGAGGGATGCCCAGAGCAAAGCAGGGCTGCTCCTCTGCCAGCTCTCCACTTCTAGAAGCCCAGGATGTGACTGAAGTGACCCTGAAATGCCAAAATTTCATGTCATTAAAAGTGTTCTCATCAAAATCACACAATCAGGGAATCACAGAATTAACAAGGTTGGGAAAATCCAAATTTTTTGCTCAGTGTTTGTTATTTTAAATCACATTTCCACGAAGCAACAGCACCAATGTTCCCTTTTTCTATTCACAAAGGGCACCTAAAAAATAGGGATTTTAAAGGAACTGCTCAGTGTGATCTGTACAAGAACCAGGAGTTATGAAATCAGTTTTGCACATGAAGTTAAAAATTGTAGCTTTTTATTATTTAATGGTAAATTATCTTCCTTCTTAAAAACTCCTCCCACATTTATTGAAGTAAAACTGTATTGTCTGCCTTGTTCCTGGCCATGAATAACTGACTGGGAAGAAACCACAGTTGTTTTTATACAAAAACATATTCAAAGTCAGAAACAAATTTTAAAATTTGCTCTGAGCAAAGTATTTTCCACCTCAACCCAATAATATAAAGGCAATTTAGGAAGATGTCCTGAGAGAAGCTCTACAGGGGCTTTTTTTTTAACCTTTTATCTCAAGTTCAGGATTAGGCCACAGGAAAAAAACTCTGTGAGGTTGATCTGATTTAACAAAGAAATGGGGTTATTTTATTCCATGATTATTTGGGATAATGATGTTTTTCCCTCAGTCAGGAGATTCCAAAATTCAGTGAGAATTTCCCCAACTCTTCTGGAATGCCACAAACCCAACTCCTTGATATTCTGGGTCTTAATCCCAAAATGTTCCTCTGTCTTGGGACTTTTAATCCCAGAGTTTTCCCCACCAAGTGCCCACACTGGTTCCCATTTTCCCACAGCCAGGCCTGGAGCTGGTTCCCATTTTATAGGAATGAATTGACACAATCCAATGGAAAGTTTGCCACTAATCCCACCAAATCCCAGATTTCCCTGCAAACATCCAGCATCCCCCACAGCTCCCCTCATTCTGGCTCTGAAAGGACTAATATTTTTAGGCTACTTATTAGAGAAATCCAATTAGAGGCAAAACCAGGTACTAAGATGAGATTCCTGGGTATTTTTTCCAGATCCAGTAAATCAAGGACAATTAAAAATGGGGTGGAGGAACCTGTTTGCTTCAGTCACTCCCCAAACTCTGATTTTCAGGGGGAATTTGAAGTGTGTGTTGGCATCCAACAGCTGCTGCAAACACTGATTTAAATGTTAAATTAACCTGCTTTTTTTTTTTAATATTTCCCTGCTTTCTTCCTGAGAAATGCCCTCGTGGCTTTTGTCAGCCTGATGTTTTCTGGACCTGAGGGTTGTGCCTCAGCCACTTACAGACTCTCCAGCAGCACATCTGGGGCAAGGCTGGACACCTCCTCTGCTCCCACGGTTTTCCAAAGCCTGAGGAACAAAAGCACACACACCTCCATCCAGAAAGGGGGAAAAAACAGTGCAATGAGTGGAATTTTTCTGTATAAAAAGTGTTTAAAATGTGATCTTGTAACAAGCACGTGGAGAGTGGGAACATACCAGGGGCTTTGGCTTTGCCTTTGCTGCCCAAGGCCCACAGTCAGGGGGGTTCTGTCTGGGCTCCAGCTCCATGGCACAGTCCAGGAGAGGGGCAGCAGTTTCCCTGGGGATGGCTTCCAGCACTTGGCACACTCGTTTCTGGAAGAATCCAACACAACATTCCCATGTTTGGCCCAAGCTGGCAGGGGTTGGGACTGCCAGGATGCCACATGCATTGGGAAGGACATTGTCAGGACAGTAATATTTTATATTTATATATATTTTATATTTCACACAGCCCCTGGAGCTGGGTGAGCAGGGAATCCTCACCCTGCCTCAGTGTCACAGAATTCCACTGGGAAAAGAGCCTCATCAGGGCAGGATTTAGGGTGTGGAAGGACTAATTAAACCAGGGAAAGGAAGGAAAACCCTGAGGCCAAGTCAGACTGTGAGGAGGACACACTTTGGGAGGGGTTTTGAAACTTTTTCCAGCTTTGCACTGCAGGACAATCCATCCCCTCAGCCTCCTGCAGCTCCACACACACACACAGAGTCCTGAAATATTTCCCTCAACAAACTTTGTTTAAGGAATCAACAACATCCCAGCCATGTGATAGCCCAGGAATAAGATCTGTGGGAACAGAATTAACAGAAGCACAGAAACCAAACTGAAAATTGGAGTGTGCTATGCAAAAAATAAAGTGGATCAATACAACAGAAACCTCAGCAGCAAAGAGCTGAGATGGGAACACTGGAGGAAAAGGGGATATCTGGATGGTGGGAAGGGAAGGGAACCAAAAAGTGAAATAAGCCTTGTAGTAAAAAAGTGAATAACAGAATAAAAGGCAGAGAAGGTCCTCTATAAAGATGGAATTCCACTGGGAAAACATCCCCTTCCCTTTGCTGCTGGAAAACTCATCCCTTGTTAAAGGGACCAGCCCTGTGGTGCAGGAGGTAGCTGGGAAGAGATGTGAGATGAGGGAAAAAAAGGGGAAAATGACTCACTGCCACACATCAGAAGGAATCTGCCTGATTAAAGAGAAATTCAAGGAATTGGGGTTTGGGGATTTAAGGGACTTGGGATCCAGGACACAGAAGGGACAAACTCCTCACTCCAATGCCAAGATAACCTGTGGAAGTGTCTTTATTCAGGGAAGAATTCACCCTCTGGAATTCTCTCCCTGAGGGAAGAAAAGATCAATCCATCCATAAACCACCACATCAACAAACCACCACCTCCAGGGCAGGACTCAGAGAGCCTGGGATGAAAAAGGATCCACCAGATCCCATCCCAAAAGCAAGCAGGGATTGCACCCAAACACCTGCTTTTGTAAGGGAATGCTCATGGAAATGCAGCTGGAGACAAGCAACAACAAGGCAACCACAGGCAGAAAACAGGACCCTGCAGAGAAGTCACCCTGACTTCTTTTCTCCAGCTAGAAAGTCCTGGAAAATCCCATGTATTTCTGCTGATGCTGGTGGGATCAAGGCCTCACAGATGCTGCTTTTCATCAACACTGAAACCAAACTCCTCTGACCAACCAGCCCAAAAGCAACAGAAAATAGCTGTAAGAAAGATTTCTGCAAGATTTGGAGGCTCTCTTGTAAGTTTAATTTGTTCTCATGTGCAATTTCTGGGGTTTGGTCCCATTTTTAAAACCCAGGCAAACTCCTGGTTGGGGTTGGATGATCCTCCAGGGGTAACACAGGAGTCCAGGCAGCCCAGCTTAGTTCTGCTCCCCTGGATTCCTCTATGGAAAGAAGAGTGGAGATGCTCCTGGTTTTTGGGGCCCAGCTCCCTATGGGAAGATGCCTCTGTTTGGGAAAGCAGAGGGAACACAAGGGCAGATCCTTCTGGGACACTTTGCTGGAGACCAATCCAAACCACAACACAGAAGCTCTGGCCCTGAAAATGTGATATTCCTGCCTGGCCTTTAGGTCCTGATGCCTTAAAACCAGGCCAGCCATCCTCCAGCAGGTTTCTGAAATCCAAGGAAACCAGGAGTGCATCTCTAACAGACAGCAGGAGTGAGAGAGAGGACAAAAAACTGACTGGGAAAGAAATCCTGCCAGCTGAAATCATAGAATGCTGGAATGGCTTGGCTTGGAAGGGAACTTAAAGCTCACCCCATCCCTCCCCTGCCCTGGGCAGGGACACCTCGCACCATCCCAGGCTGCCCCAACCTGGCCCTGGGCACTTCCAGGGATGGGGCAGCCACAGCTCCATGTCCTACATGACATTTAAGGTCCCTTTGAACCCAAACCAGTCTGGGATTCTGGGCCTCTGATCCCCCTGCCACACAACCCTAACCCAGCTCATGGACCTGCAAAAGCACAAAATGAAGCTGGTTTTTGCCTCTCTAACCTCAAAACCAGGAGAAGTCCCTTGTTCCCTACAAGGCCTTGGCATTCCCAGGCAGGAAGTTCAGGGAAGACGTTCCTCCTCTTCTCTGCAAAGTCCTTCCCTGATAAAAGAGGTTTTTCCCTACAGACACAAGTTTTTGGCCCGTGTCAAACACGGACAGGGACAACCAAGGGACTGCAGTGTGAGCACCAGGATGGGTTTTCCCTGGAATTCCTGTTTCATTCTGCCAAGGGAACATGGGCACGTCCCAGGAGGAGAGAGGATCACCAGGTGGAGGATGGGATGGAGCCTTTCCTTGCTGGACTGGAGAAGTGGGCACACACGAGCTCAGCTGGAAGGGAAAACTATTCCAGGAGGCCACCAGGTGAATGTTAAACACACCATTCCCAGGGGCACATCCTGGAGCCAGGAGAGCAGAAACAGGTGGGATTAGTGGAGATGCCTGGAAAAGAAGGTTTCAGCAGGAATAAAAAGGGGGAAAAAAATTACAAAAAAGGAAAAAAGGAAGGAGGGCGCAGGAAAGAAGGAGGGGGAAAAAGGAAGAGGGAGGAAAAGGGAAAACCGATCCCACCCGGAGCCACCCCAGCCCCACCCCAGTGCCCTGGAATCCCCCGGGAACAGGGGGGACAGGGGGGTTCTCGGTCCCTGTTCCCATTCCCTGTTCCCGGTCCCCTATTCCCTGTTCCCTGATCCCCGTTCCCGGTCCCTATTCCCATTCCCGGTCCCCGGTCCCCGTTCCCCGTTCCCGGTTCCCATTCCCATTTCCCGGTCCTTATTCCCATTTCCCATTCCCCGGTCCCGGTNTTCCCATTCCCGGTCCCCGGTCCCCGTTCCCCGTTCCCGGTTCCCATTCCCATTTCCCGGTCCTTATTCCCATTTCCCATTCCCCGGTCCCGGCTCTCACCCGCTCGGGCTCCCCGGGCCCGCCCGGATCGTGCGCCCCGCGCCGGCCCCGCACCGGGAGCGGCGGGAGCGCGGCCATGGCCGGGGACGGGGACGGGGACAGGGACGGACCAGGAAACGGCAGGATCCGCCCCGGGATCCGCCTCTGGATCCGCCCCGGGACCCGCCCCGGGAACGGGCTGGGACCGCCCCGGGATCCGCCCCCGGATCCGCATCTGGATCCGCCCCGGGATCCGCCGCCGGGCCCGCCTCTGGATCCGCCTCTGAGTCCCCCCCTGTGTCCGCGGCCGGGAGTGGCGGGCCGGTGGCGGTGGGTCTGCGCTGTGTCCGTGCGCACGGAGAGCCCGGCAGTGTCTGAGTCAGAATCCCGGAATGTCCTGAGCTGGGAGGGACCCCCAGGGACCATCCATCCAACCCTCGGCCCTGCACAGACACCCCAACAACCCCCCCTGTCCCCAGAGGATCATCCCACCCCTCCTGCAGCTCTGGCAGCCTTGGGGCTGTGCCCAGACCCTGGGGAGCCTGGGGAAGGAATCCCTTCCCAATATCCCGTCTGTCCCTCCCCTCTAGCAGTGAGAAGCCGTTCCCTGTGTCCTGTCCCTCCATCCCTTGTAAACAAGCCCTCTCCATCTTTTTTAGGTTCCCTTCAGCTCCTGGAAGGCCTCAGGACACCCCAAAGCTTCTCTTCTGCAGCTGGACAATCCCAGCTCTCCCAGCAGAGCTGCTCCAGCCCCCCACAGCACCACACTGCTGGTCTGTCCTGCTCTGCTGAACCAGTTTTGCAGGAGAGAACGTGGATTATCAAACTGGCATTTGTTCCTTCCACTAGGGATCCAGCTGTGCTTCCAGGATATGCTCTGTCACATTCCTCGAGCCTGAGGGCGTACTCCAAGAAATAATCCACAGATTCTTTTTATTTTTCCCTGTTTAATTTAGCACTTGACACGCCTGATAGAAAAACAACCCCAAATCCGGGTAATCCTGTTTGCAGAACATCCAAAGTCACTGCAGAGTTGGAACCAAACCCAAATCCAGTCCCATCAAATCAGATTTATTTAATTATTTCCAAGCCCCTTTCCAACTCCACCCCAGAGCCCACTCATGTGTCTTGCCAGGACAGCACTGTGGAATGCTTTCCCATGTATACCCCGTGTTCAGAACCATGGGATGCACCATAAAATCCAGGCATTTGGTGACACATCCATCTCAATGTGCCAGCACATGGCAGGGGAGCCTTTCCTGCAGGTGCCAGCTTTGCACGTGGCTGATGTTCACATGGACACACTTCCAAATTTCCACCTTGTCTGCTCCAGGTAAGAGCTGACCAACAAATCCCTCCAGGAAATGTACCCTGGCTGTCAGAGGCACCTTGTTTCCATCCAGACCTCAACCAGACTTTTCTGATTTTTATCTGATACAATTGTACCACCCAAAATCCCATGTTTAGGTTTGGTGTTGTGTCCCGAGAAACTGAGGACTCACAAGTCTCATTTTCCTCTCTCTTTGCTCAGGATTTTCCCCTTTTTTTCTCCATGCTTTCTCTGCTGCCAACTCCATCATTTCCCGGGGCCCCAGGTCATTTAAAAGGAGAATAATTCCACGGAATCATTTGGATTGGAAGGGATCTCTTGAGATGATGGAGCAGGACTGTGTCCCGTGGGGAGACTTTGACCATCTCCAGGGATCCCACCCCCTGCTCCAGAGTTTGGGCACCTCCCAGTGACAAACTTGTTTTCCCATGTGCCAGTTTATCCTGAATAAATGGATTTACGAGCCACAAACCCATCCCACCTTCCCAGCTGTTCCCTGGCCCCCTTGGCTCGGTGCTGGGAGACAGACCCAGGATTTACACTCAATTCTCTGATTCAGGAAAGCTGGATGAGGATTTGGGAGTGCCCAGGCTGTGCCCTCAGGGGGGGTCTCATCCCAACTTGGGTCTCCAAACCCATCCCTTTGGAGCTGCAGGTGGATCCCCTGGCCCAGGGGGAGGTTCACTTGTCCCTGTTCATCCAGAGTCCTTGAGGTTTCCCTGGGAAGCTCCTGCCAAACCCTCCAGCTGGGGAGCCCAGAAATACGGGCAGATGGGAGGGGGACTGAGCTCTGCCACGTCTCCACGGGCCTATCCATTTGGAACAGCATTCCTTGTCGTGCCCTTCCACGGGAACCTTGAAAAGGCCTTGGGAACCTCCTTCAAGGGGGAGGGTTTAAATTATGTGCCAGAGCTACTGAGGGAAGGGATTTATTTCCAGCAGTTCCATCTGTCCCACACTTCATTCCTGAAGTGCACCAGTGGCACTGAGCACTGGCTTCAGCCCTCCATCCCATAATACCCCATCCAAACCTTGGGATACCCTCTGCTGAATCCCTGCACAGCCAAAATCCGGCTCCATTCCTGGAAAACGGGTCAGGAATGGGAGGAAAATCTGGGTGAAAAACAGCAGAGTGGATCCGGCTCCAGCAGCAAAAATTCCAGCCTTGTCCATCTTTAGTACAGCAGGAATTTTCCCATCAAACAGGATGCACTTGGTGGGGAATTTAAAAGGCAAAGGAATGTCCTGCTGGAAAACAGATTTGTTGGTGGAATTGCCTGTGCTGCTCCACTCAGGGAAGGGTTTTCCATGTTATTCAATATGGGATTTTATTTTTGTGATCTGAAATCCAAAGTAAAATTGGGCAACCCAGGGGGCTTGTTTAGAAGCCAAGAATTCAGGATTTAAGCAAAATTATTTTATTCAAAACGAACATTTTAGGGGGGAAATATAATTTTTTCTTAGTTTTATGGCTGAAAAGAACAATTTTTTAAAGCTCTGAAACTCAGAAAAATGGGGTATAAAATCCCAAATATGCTTTGCTTAAAGGGTCACATTTCTAATTTTTCTGCTGGGTTTCTGTCAGGTCAAAATGGCAGAAAGATAAACAGAAATAGTCTTTCTTCCTTCCACTTTTTATCAACTAGGATTTATTAAAAACATGGGGTTTAGATGTTTGGGGTTTTTTTCATTTTCTTCAAAAGTATTTACAGGCTTTTGTTTCCTTAGAAATAGTCTTTGAGAAAAGACAAGAAATGGAAATACTAATATTTTTATTTTAGCTTAATTTCTGGTTTGGTTTTGAGATTTCATTTAAAATACTGGACATTAATGTGTCAAAATTTCACATTTAATTTATAAGCAAAGTTTGTAAGTAAAATTTATATATTTATAAATGTATAAGTAAAATTTCAGGATGTTTTATGACCATTCTCTCACAACAGGGTAACAAGAGCATTTTGGATTAATTTTTCCCTTCCCTTTGTGCATCAGAAGGATTATTAGACAAAAAAAAAGGGGCATCACTGGGCATCCCGGGAATGGGATGGGAGGGATGGGATGGGAATGGGAAGGGAATGGGATGGGAATGGGAAGGGGTGTCCTGGCCCCGGGAATGGGATGGGAATGGGAAGGGAATGGAATAGGAAGGGAATGCACGGCTGTCCTGGGCCGGGGATAGGATGGAATGGGATGAAATGGGATGGAATAGGAAGTGAATGGAATGGGAAGGAAATACAGGGCTGTCCTGGGCCAGGGATAGGATGGAATGGGAAGGGAATGCAGGGCTGTCCCGGGACGACATGGAATGGAATGAGATGGAACGGGAATGGAGGGCTGTCCCGGTCCCGGGAATGGGATGGAATGCGATGGGATGGAACGGGAGCGCAGGGCCGTGCCGGGCCAGGAATGGGATGGGAATGGGAGGGAACGGGAGCGCAGGGCCGTGCCGGGCC
>VXBA01004388.1:563686-588389 GCA_013399895.1 Serilophus lunatus | reverse complement strand
GCCGTGCCGGGCCGTGCCGGGCCGTGCCGGCAGTGACGGACAGGAACCACGTGTGCCGGGGCCCGGCCCTTCCCGTCCCTCCCTCCCGGCCATGGCGGTGGCGGCCGCGGCTTCGGCCGAGGGGCTGCGGGAGCTGCTGCAGCGTCGGGACAGGTGGGGCTGCGGGGCAGGGGCAGCCCAGGGGCCATTCCCACGGGGATGCCATTCCAGGGGGTCCCACCCCGGGGATCCCTTCCCACGGGGATGCCATTCCAGGGGGTCCCACCCCGGGGATCCCTTCCCACGGGGGTCCCTTCCCGGGGTCCATTGCCAGGGACCCTTACCCAGGGTTCCTTCCCAGGAATGCCATCCCGAGGATCCCATTCCCAGATGTCCATTCTCGGGTGTCCCATCCCGGCGATCCCTTCCCCTGTGTCCCTTCCCATGGATTCTTCCCAGGGTCCCTTCCTGTGGTCCCATCCCGGTGTGTCCCTTCCCGATGTCCCTTCCCGAGGGATCCTTTCCCAGGGGTCCCTTCTCAGGAATCCCTTCCCGATGTCCCTTCCCATGGATTTTTCCGGATGTCCCTCCCCTGTGTCCCTTCCCAGGGGTCCATTTCCGGGAATCCCATCCCAGGAATCCCTTCCCGATGTCCCTTCCCATGGATTCTTCCCGATGTCCCTCTCCTGTGTCCCTTCCCAGGTGTCCCTTCCCGGGAATCCCTTCCTGGGTGTCCCTTCCCATGGATTCTTCCCAGGGTCCCTTCCTGTGGTCCCATCCCGGTGTGTCCCTTCCCGATGTCCCTTCCCGAGGGATCCTTTCCCAGGGGTCCCTTCTCAGGAATCCCTTCCCGCTGTCCCTTCCCATGGATTCTTCCCACTGTCCCTTCTCAAGGGATCCCTGTCCCATGGGCTGGTTCCTCCTCCCTTTGGGTTTATCCTCTAAAAAAAGCCCCCACGGACAGGGCTCTTCCCATGGAATGGAATGGGATGGGGGTGGAAGGAGTTAANCCATCCCACCCCATCCCATCCCATCCCATCCCTCAGACACTTCCAGGGATCTTAGTCCAGCATTCCAGGCCCCTGGTTTGCTCTGGGAGGGAAGGGTTGCACTGGATATAAATACAAATATAAATATAAATAATATAATTTTTCACAGGAATTCAAAACCTGAAAGATGTAAACAAAAATGTAATTTTAAACATTCATTTAAGGTCTGTAAGGAGGAAGTTTCTTACAGGAAATGTTGGGTTTTTTTCTTTAAATTGTAAGACAAAGCCTCCTGAATTTTATTTAAGGGTGGGTTTAATGCTGCTATACTGCTGGTTTTTGTTTCAGTGGTCCTGGTTTTGCCAAGATAATAAAATTACCACTAGTCAGCTGAAAATCTCAGCATTTCTATTGTCACTTGGATTCCAGAGCATTTCTAATTTCAGAAAATTACTGTTTCTTGCATCAAGTTGTCACTAAGTTTGTGTTAGAAAAGAAACACAAGTCTTTAAAGACAAAAATTGGGACTTGGCATAACCTGTTTATTTCCATTTTTAGAGGTAATCGTGGAGCTTTCAGGAATCCTTTGAATGCAGGGGATACTTTGTTTGGAATCACTTATGTGCTTCCATTTGCTGACTCTTTATTTTCATCCTTTCTTAATATTTTACTCTTAAAATGCCCAGATCCAGCTCAGTTGCAAAATTGGGATTTTCCATCACTCTGGCTGTTTTTTAAGGTGAAATTTAAGTGCTCACAGGGCAGTTCAGTGAAAAAATTGGAAATATTCTGTGGGTGATTTAAAAAAAAAAACAGCCTAAAATAACCCAACCCTAAAACCCATGGTGTGAGTTAAATTCTTCCTGTGTTCTTTATTCTCTTCCACTATTTTTTTAGCCATCTTTCCCTCTAAATTCCCAAGGTTTTTGCTGCTTTTTCCATTTTAAAGGCTGTCCTGAGCTCAGGTGTAAATTTACCAGGTTGAAACTTGCGCAGCAGGGCTGTCTTGTCATTCCAAAATTTAAGTGTTAATTGGCTTTTGAAGCAGGACAATGCTCTGATGGGAGAGAAAGAAAGGTTTTCCTATTGCTTTTCTACCCAAATTTCCTGGGATTGCTTTGGAAAATCAAGTTAATGAGTGTGAAGGTTTTCAGGGAGTGTGGTTACAGCAGGTCCCTGTTCCAGAGGGGCTGAACTCCCATTACTCAGCAGCAGAAGGCACTGAAAGGCTTCTGTGGTGTTGTTGGCTTGGTTTCTTAATCTTCCCAAATAAATTAATAGTAGCACGTTCTGTCTTTTATTCTTTATTCCCATTATCCAGTGGGTTTGAGCTCAGCAAACCTGGAAAAGGGAGTTGAAAATTGCCCAGGTGTGTTCCAGTCCTTGGGATTTCTGTGACCTCCGAGCTTTAAATCAACCCCAGGCATCCCAGGAAAGGGCCAGAAAAAGGCTGGGATGAGAAGCTGGAGCTGATAAAAGCAGGACAATAACACTGATGGGAGGTTTCTCTTTGCACTGAGCCTGGCTGGGGTGGGGATGTTCCCTGAAAAGCTTTGGAACCCTCTGGAGAAATCCTGGAAAACCTTCCTGGTGTCACTTGTTGCTTTCCCCAGGAGGGTGGGGAGTGGGTTTGTGGCACTGCCCATCCCTGGGGGTGTGCAGGGCAGGGCTGGGGCTGGGGCACAGCTGGTCCTGCAGCTATTTTCCAGCCTGGCTGGTTTTCATGGAGTGTTTCTCCTGCTTTCCCCCCCCAGGTCCCTGGTGGTTGTGCATTTCTGGGCCCCCTGGGCCCCTCAGTGTGTGCAGATGAACGAGGTGATGGCAGCTCTGGCCAAGGAGCACAGCCAGGTCTCCTTTGTGCAGGTCAGTCAGAGCTCCCAGCAGCCCCAGTTCCTCCCAGTACATCTGGGAGGGTTTCTAGCTTCCAGTGGGACACGTTTGTTCACCTCTGAGGTTTGGCAGTTTCTGTGGATCTGGGGTTCAGTAGCTTTGGGTCAGCCCAGCAAGGTTTGAAAGCTCTCAGTTGACTTTTTAGTATTCATATATTATTTGTTTATGACTTTTATTGTTCAGCTGTCATTTAGTTTTTAATGACAAGGTTCCAGTGTTGTAAAACTGGGCCAGTGGCACATCCTTCCCCCACTGCCCTCCTCCCAGTGTCACTTGCTCAGCAAAAGCTGCTGAAAGATTTGGGGGAGTTTATTGGTATTTTTTGTGTGGGGGAGAAGCTCCTCATAAGGGATGCATTTGATTTTGGAATTTATTAGTGGGATTTTGCATTCCAGAACAGCCAAACCTGCCTTTTAATTGTCAAAAAGCTGTGAATTCCTCAGGTTTTTGAAAGGAAAGGGTGTGTTGGTCCCAAAACACTCAGAAACAACAGTTTGGAAAGTTGTGCCAATAAGAGCAAGTTCCTGAAATACAAAATGAAATCAGCTCTGGGTGGAACTCTTGCTAAATTAACATTTTTGATTTCTTATATATATATATAAATAAATATAAATATATATATAAATATTAATAAATAAATATTAATAAATAAATTTAAAGAGTTATCCAAGCAGGAAGTTTTACTGGGAAAAGTGTCAGTGAAGGGAAAATGTCTAAAATGCCCCAAAGGACATTTCCAGCCAGGCCTGACACCCTTGGTGAGACTGGAAAGAAGATTAGGAAAATAATCTGGGGTTTTTTGTTTGCTTGGCTTTTAGGTGGAAGCTGAAGCTGTGCCTGAAGTATCTGAAAAATATGGAATTAGTTCTGTTCCAACGTTCTTGTTCTTCAAGGTAAGAGGAAATGGGTTTAAGAGAATTTATTGAAGGGAAAATGGATTGAAGGGAAAGTGGATTCCACATGGACTCTAAATATGTATATTTTTGTAGTCTTAAGAACTTGCTCAGTGAGGAAACAGCTGTGTCTGATTGAAATCTGTCCAGTGGAACTAAAAAAGTAGATAAAAATGGGTTTTACACTTTACATGTAATATTGCAGAGCTTCCTGAATTGCTTTGGGATTCATGCATAGTTTTATGTACATAAAACCTTTATTTATTTTTTATTATTATTATTAATATTATTTTTAATATTTTTTTGGTATTGGGGTGGGTTTCTGTGAGTTTTTTTGTGAGTTTTTGTGAGTGTGTTTCATTTATCTTTTAATTTTTTAAATTTTTACTTTATAAAATAAATTTGATTTCTTTTTTCATTTTCTTGTTTTTTTAAATTTTTGTCCTTGTAGTTTATATTGGGAAAAAAAATATCAACAGAAACATTCCCTTGTCTCATTGTAGTTCTACATGGCTGTAGTTCTACATTTGCTTTCTGCTCTTGTAGAAAAACGTGGCAAGCCCCCCAAATTTTCAAGTAATAATAGAAACAACAAATCTGTCTGCGCCCCATTTACCTGGGACAACAAAATTAATAGTATTTCCTTTAATTACACACAGAACTACACACACACTGAATTAACAAGGTTGGAAAAGACTGTAGATGTCACCAAGTCCAACCTTTTACCTAATTTAAGAACCTATCCAACACCAATCCATCATCTAAACCATCCAGACCATCTAAACCACCTAAATCATCTAGACCATTTAAACCATCTAAACCACTTAGACCATCTAAACCATCTGGACCATCTAAACCATCATCTAAACCATCATCTAGGCCATCTGGACCACCTAGACCATCATCTAGACCATCTAGACTATCTAAACCATCTGGACCATCAAGACCATGTCACTGAGTTCATCATCCAACCTCTCCTTAAACACCTCCAGGGATGGTGACTCCACCACTTCCCTGGGAAGCCCATTCCAATGGGAAATCACTCTCTCTGTGAAAAAATTCCTCCTGATGTCTATCCTGAACCTCCCCTGACACAGCCTGAGACTGTGTCCTCTCGTCCTGTCACTTCTGAGAGAAGAGACCGACCCCTGCCTGACCACAGCCTCCTTTCAGGTGGTTATAGACAGCGATAAGGTCACCCCTGAGCCTCTTCTTCTCCAGGCTGAACACCCCCAGCTCCCTCACTGCTCCTCACAGGGCTTGTGCTCCATACATTCCATTCCATTCCATTCTTACATGTGACAACACATCTCTTTTTGCTGCTGCTGCTGCCACAGTCTCACCATCCTCTGGTGGCTCCTTTGACCCCTGGCCGTGCCTTGTGTCCTGCAGGACTCCCAGCAGGTGGACAGGCTGGATGGAGCCCACGCCCCCGAGCTCTCCAGGAAGGTGCAGCGCCACGTGTCCGGCTCGTCCCTGGCTCCCGGCTCTGGAGAAGGACCCAAGGAGGAGCTGGGGGCACGGCTCCGCAGGCTCATCAACGCTGCCCCTTGCATGCTCTTCATGAAGGGTTCTCCCAAGGAGCCCCGCTGTGGTGAGGGGTTCTGGGGTCCTGCCACTCCGGGTGGGGTCTGGGTCACCTGGTCATGGGGGGGTTTGGAGTTCCCTCGGTTAAACTGTGGGAATGCAGACACACATCAAGAGTTTTCCAAAGGAAATGTTTGGTCATGGAAAGGTTTTTATCTTGGAGAGTTGGTGTTCCCTCAGTTAAACTGTGGAAACAGAGCCACACCTCACAAGTTTCCCAGAAGAAATGTCTGGTTGTGGAAGGGTTTTAACCTTGGAGGGTTGGTGTTCCTTCAGTTAAACTGTGGAAGTGGAGCCACACATCAGGAGCTTCCCAAAGGAAATGTCTGGTCGTGGAAGGGTTTTGGTGTTCCCTCAGTTAAACTGTGGAAACAGAGCCACACATCAGGAGCTTCCCAAAGGAAATGTCGTGCAGTGGTATCTTTGATCTGAGGCACACTTCCTGATTAGTTAATTCAGATTTATGAATTTGATTTACACAGGGCTTGGAGCAGCCTGGGGTAGTGAGAGGTGTCCCTGCCCGTGGCAGGGTGGGGCTGGATGGGATTGAAGGTCCCTTCCCACCCAAACCCTTCCAGGATTCTGTGTTTCTGCCTCAGTGGAAATGTTTTTTCCTAACCCTCGTTCTGTTGCTCAGAGTTTCGTGCTCAGTCCCTGACTAACTTAGTGTTGGTCTGAATTTTTAACTGCCATGAAGGGGAAGTTCCTGTAAAGTTGACTAAACAAAGAGTATTTTCATTAACTTCAGGTGGTTTGGGGTCAGAACCAATCTTTGGCAAATAAGAACTGAGAGGAGGGGCCACAGTGGATCAGCTGCTTTGGACTTTAATAAATCTGTGTCCCTGTGAAGAGCTGATGAAGTTCCATCCTTTTATCTCTAGATAATTCTGTATTTGTATTATGCAGCAATATGGTTCCAGGTGTTATATTATAGGTATTTTGGTAGATATGGAGGTTTTGCTTGTTCTGTAGTAGCTCTGATGAGCTCCTGAGGTTCCTGAGTCCATTTAGGGTGTGTAAAGTTTGGGGTTACTCAGATTTTTCCTCCAGCTTTCAGTTCTTTGGTACCTCAGGAAAAGTGCAGAGGAGGTAATTGCCTAAATAGAAGTAGGTACTAAAATTAGAAGTGTTAAAGTGGACTGAACACATGGAATTATTTCAGCCTCCATCTCTTAATTAGCAGGTGAATATTGTGCCTGCTTTCATCTGGTTTGGTGCTGGTTCCTGGCAGTAGGTGGGAGATGTTTGTTGGGTCCATTAAATTTCCTAGAAAAGACAAAACCTCTCAGAGTGAATTAATCATTTTGTCCCCATTTTCATCTTTCTCAAGGTGAAAATAATTTAAAAACTTGTCCAGGGTAGCAGGAGTAATAAAAATAGAATTAAGTAAAGGAGCCAGGATTGTTTAAAGGTGAAGCTATTTTTGATTTTTACCTATTTTCATCTTGCTGGAGTTCAGTTGGCAAGTAGGGGAGACTTTATCCTGCAGGAATTTGGGAATTTTATTGTTGTTTTGGCATTTTTTCCTTGGAAAAGGCAGCTGAGCTGAGGGTGGGGTGAGGTTGTCCCCTCAGCTGACTCTTGTATGTGGTTGCTGCAGATGTTGTATAATTTCAGTGGGTTTATTTGGTAATATTGGTGTTTATTTGGTAATACTTGGATTTATTTGGTAATCTTGCTGTTTATTTGGTAATATTGGGATTTATTTGTTTCTCTTGGTGTTTATTTGGCAGTATTTAATAATTTATTCAAGGTGTTTTCTTGCTGTGGAATATCTGGGATCACCCAGAAGACACTTGTCAGCAGTTTAATTATTCCTTGTCAGGCAGTTCTTGAGAAATTCCACTTAAATTCCCTTTGGTTGTGGAAGTGAAGCTGTTTGGGCACTTCATCCCTAAAACACCCACTTCCAATTAACCCCAGCCAATCCATCTTGGCATGGGATTGCTGAAACAAAGCTGCTTTTTTTTAATAAATTGGACTAATAATAATGATGAGTTAATAAATTGGAGTAGCTGTTTATCCCTGAGCTCCCAGATGTCAGGAATTCCAGGAGCTTCAGGCTCTCCAGGAAATCTTCAGGGCTGCAGAGAAAAGCCCCTGAGATGCCACAAGGATAAAAAGTGCTGCTTCACCTCTCAAGAAATTGCACATCATGGAAAGTACAGCCAAAAAAATCCCAATTTCCAGAGCTAAATGCTGCAATCCAAGGGTGTTCTTCTCCCCGTTCCAGCCTTGGGGTTTGATTCCTTTGTCAGAGCCTTTGAGCTGAGACTTGTCAGGGCAGGACACAGAAAAATCTGTCCTAAAGGAGAACAAAACATGGTATGGAAGTGCCACAAGGGTTGTAAAATAATATTAAATCCTCATGAGGACATGAAAGTTTTGAAAAATGGAAAGGAATTTGCCTTTTACCACCAAGTAGGAAAGGATGCTCTTAAAGCAAAATACTAGAAGATACAAAAGTCAAGTTTTAAGTTAACTAGTGATGAATTATATATAAATTAACAGTAATAAATAGGGGTTTTTTCCCTTTTCTAATACCTGAGGCTATTGGTAGAGCAAAGAATAGCAACCAGAGCTGCTGTGCACTTGCCATGTAGAAAACTCCCGTTTTTCAACTGAGCAAGGCCAGCACAGAGCTGCTCAGAATCCTCTTGGACTCCTGTTTGTGTCTCTGCAGGTTTCAGCAGACAGATGGTGGAGCTCCTGAACAAACATGGCATTGCCTTCAGCACCTTTGACATCTTTTCTGATGAAGAAGTTCGTCAGGGGCTCAAAACTTTCTCCAACTGGCCAACTTACCCCCAGCTCTACGTGTCTGGAGAGCTCATAGGGGGGCTGGATATCGTCAAGGTTAGAAATGCAGATTTTTCTGGCTGGTTTTGGTTGTCACAGCGTGTTTTTCTTGCTTTTTACACCTGTTTTTTCATCCCAATTTGCCCAGGAACTGGAGGCATCAGGAGAGCTGGACACCCTCTGTCCCAAGGCCCAGAAGTTGGAGGACAGGTGGGATAATTCTGTCTTTATCTTTGAGGTTTCCTGTACATTTGTTCCTACAGGGAAACCCCCCTGTAAATGTGATTTTTTTTTTAAATCCAAAAGTACATCAAGAATTTATTTATTACCAGAGATCCTGCAGTTGTTTAACATCCTGTGGTTTTTATCCAGCACTCACTTAACACCAAGTTGTGCTGATCTAATAATTTGTAGTTTAATTTTTCCTTATGGCAGGAATGTAGAGGTTCCTTCCTGCCTCTCTTTTGAAAAGGTAACTGGGAAAAATCACCTTTTAAACCTTTTATCAGCCTTGTGGCATAAACCTCATTTACCTGGAGGGCAGATGTGGCAGCACAGATTCCAGGGTTTCCAGTGCTGTGCCTATGACTCCTCCAGGTTCTTTCTCTGCCCAGTGCATTGGAAACAGAACTGAACACATTCCTTTTCAGTCTGGTGATAATAAATGCTTCCACAACTGTGGATTTATTGCTTCCTTTCAAATTTTTCCTGGGGCTTTGAATCCTCCACGTGGAAATGGTTCCACAAAACCCAATCCCTGCCTTTTGCAGGCATTAAATTTAAGATGAGACTGTCTCAGTGTGGCCCTAAAAGCTGATTTTGCAAAGTCTTTCAGCCCCTTTCTGTGCATTATGAGGAGTTTTTCCTGAAATTAGACCTGGTTTACATGACCTGAGTTTGCAAATTGCAGAAACAGCAACTGGATTGAATTTATCCCTAATTTTTTGCTTTGTTTCAGCAAATGAGGAATGTCCTCTGCTTCCCTAAAGGGTCATAACTATTAAAACTTAACTTTAATTATTAAAATGATTAAGTTGGGTTTTTTTTAATGTCTTCCTGAGGAGCTGCAGCAGCACCTTGGGAACAGGAGTGGGAAGTTTTTTCCAAGTTTTTTAGCAGCCTGGTCCTGGAATGGGATAGTCTGGAAAGTCCCTCCTGACCCAAACCAGCCTGGAATTCTCAATTTTATTTTGTCTTTTCCACTGTGGCATTTTGTTTTCCTCCCAAAACAAAATTTGGGATAATAACCATGATATTTTATGTCTTGTTTCCCTGCTTCCCCCAGGCTTAAATCCTTGATAAACAAAGCTCCTGTGATGCTCTTCATGAAGGGGAACAAACAGGTGAGCTGAAATTTTGCACAATAGATGATTTTTTAAAAAAAAAACAGTAAAAATTACCATCTTTTTCCTTAACTCAGATTAATGGTGCTGTAAACTCAGATATTTGTCTTTTTATTTGGTGTTTTTTTAAGCTGTAGAACAGCCCTCATTTTTTATTGTTATTATTTTATTATTATTTATTATTATTGCTGAATAGAAATTCAATGTCTACAAAATATTTTGTGTTGTGTCATTGTGCTGCCAATGTGAAGAGTTTGCAGGAGATACTAACTATGAATTAATTAATTAACCTGCTAATTAGCTGTGGTTTCTTTGAATGGCAAGTACAGGGTAGTGATGACTCAAAAAACCCCCCTATTTATTCTATAAATCCATATAAGGCAGGATATAAAGGATGAAAAACAAGAAATTGGGAATAGCTGAGGATGTGGAATTTTGTGGATTGAATACAGCAGATGGATATTTTAATCTGTGTTTTATATTTCAGATGGCAAAATGTGGCTTCAGCAAGCAAATTATAGAAATAATGAATAACTCTGGGTAAGTGAGTGGGTTTTCCTGATTTTGGGAAGCCAGTTTGGGTTTCAAAACTGCATTTTATGCATTTTATTAGTCAAGAGGTTGGAAAACACAAGTGGAATAGTTCTTCAAATGTAAGTTACTATTTTTTAAAGAGTATTTTAAAGCAGTTGACCTCATTCCTGAGTGACAGGGTGGGCTTGTGGAGATAATAACTAACTATATATCAATATACAACTCAAAAATAAGCAGCAGTTACTCAAATCATTGTCCAATTGTAAGAATCCACAGCCTTGGAAAGACCCAGTTTGCACAAAATTAGGGATTGCACATGAAAATTAATGCATAAATCAACCAGAAATTAAATTTACACACAGTTTTAATTGTTTTTCTGAGGGATTTTGAGGATATTTGTAATATTTGTGAGTATTTTTTGTGAGGGGTTTTTTAAATTTGGAATTTTTCTGAGAATTTTTGAAGGGGTTTTCTGGGAATTTCTGAGGGGCTCATAAAATTCTGAGGGTTTTTTGAAAATTTGGAGGGTATTTGTAATATTTGTGAAGATTTTTTGTGAGGGTTTTTTTTTAAATTTCGATTTATTTTTTTTTTTAAGAATTTTTGAGGGGTTTTTTTGGGGAATTTTTGAGGGGAGTTTTTTGAGAATTTTTGAGGGGCTCAGAAAATTCTGAGGGTTTTTTGAAAATTTTGAGAATATTTGAAGATTTTTTGTGAGGGGGTTTTTTAAATTTTGAATTTTTCTGAGAATTTTTGTGGGGTTTTTTTGGAGAATTTTGAGGAGGTTTTTTGGGAGTTTTGAGTGAGTCCTAAGAATTCTGAGGGGTTTTTTGAAAATTTTGAGGATATTTGTAATATTTGTGAAGATTTTTTGTGAGGGTTTTTTTTTAAAATTTCGATAATGTTTTTTTAAGAATTCTGAGGGGGGGGTTTTTTGAGAAATTTTGAGGGGGATTTTTGAGAATTTTTAGGGGCTTTTTTCAGAATTCTGAGGGGCTCAGACAATTCTGAGGTATTTTGAAAATTCTGAGGGAATTTTGGACAATTTTGAGGGAGGTTTTCAGAATTCTGAGGGGCTCAGAAAATTCTGAGGTATTTTGAAAATTCTGAGGGAATTTTTGGACAATTTTGAGGGGGTTTTTCAGAATTCTGAGGGGCTCAGAAAATTCTGAGGTATTTTGAAAATTCTGAGGGAATTTTGGACAATTTTGAGGGAGGTTTTCAGAATTCTGAGGGGCTCGGACAATTCTGAGGGAATTTTTGAAAATTCTGAGGGAATTTTGGACAATTTTGAGGGGGTTTTTCAGAACTCTGAGGGGCTCAAACCATTCTGAGTTATTTTGAAAATTCTAAGGGAATTTTGGACAATTTTGAGGGGGTTTTCAGAACTCTGAGGGGCTCAGACAATTCTGAGGGAATTTTGGACAATTTTGAGGGAGGTTTTCAGAATTCTGAGGGGCTCAGAAAATTCTGAGGTATTTTGAAAATTCTGAGGGAATTTTGGACAATTTTGAGGGGGTTTTTCAGAATTCTGAGGGGCTCGGACAATTCTGAGGTATTTTGAAAATTCTGAGGGAATTTTTGACAATTTTAAGGGGGTTTTTAACATTTTTTACATTTCTGAGGGGAGATTCTTCAAGAATCTTGGAGGCTTTTTATCTCTGTGAGCAACTTTTGAAGACCCCACAGCCAATAATGAATTTCTGTGCCCTCCCCCAGCGTTGACTACGAGACCTTTGACATCCTGGAGGACGAGGAGGTAACGAAACTTCTCCTTCCCTGAGCGTTTCTCTGGGGCTTTGGAGACCAAACTGAATTGCCACTTTTCAAGCTGAAATTCCTCTTTCCAGGCACTTATTTTTAATTTTTTTTTTGTTTTAGGTCCGACAAGGATTAAAGGCCTTTTCCAACTGGCCCACGTACCCCCAGCTCTACGTGAAGGGCGAGCTGGTCGGAGGGTTGGACATTGTCAAGGTAAAAGTGGCAGAATATTGAGATTATTGTTTCAAATAAACCACTAATTAGGGTTTGTTTTTTTCTGTGTGTGGCCCCAAACGAGCTGGGTGATTCCTCTGAGCTTCACCCACTGGAAGGAGCTTTAAATCCCCAATATTCCCATTTTGCTGTGGGATGTAGTTCTTTGACAACACTCAGTTGCTGTAAAAAAAAGCCCATTTTTACAGGTTTCCTTACTTTTACTTCTGACATTGCTTTTTTTCTCTGAGACTTATTTTTCCTTGCAAACAGTCTCATTCCTGGCAGAAAATCAAGGTTTATTGCAGTTGTTTGAAGAGCCCCTGAAGCAACAAAAATAGATCTGCATCTCCTTCTCTGGTGGTGGCTTTTTGTAACAGTTCTAAACCCAAAATACTCCTGAGCCCGTTCCTGTCTGGATGGTTTACAGCCAATTCCATGGACATTGTAACTCCTGGGAAGGCACAATCAATAAATCTCATTTAGCTCTAAAAAATACTGGTATTACTCTAAATTATATGGATTAATTTTATTTATTTAACAAGTGAAGGTGTTACTTAAATTATATAGATTATTTTTATTTACTTAAGTGTGGGTATTACTTAAATGATATAGATTAATTCTATTTATTTAACAAGTGTGGGGGCTTTTTCATTGATCAGTACGTGGAGTCTTGTGAGATGCTGCAAAATCCTCTCCTTGGTATTTAAATATAATTTGTCTGTTTGTATCTTTGGGCTGTATCAATTCACACCATGGGTGCATGAGTGTTGTCAGTCTTTTAAATTGCATTTTTTAATGCAGCATAATATGGAATAGAATTGAGACAGCTGTTCCTCTTGAGATGTGGGAAAAGAACATACATTCCTTGTTATTTGAAAACGGTTTCCTGGTGTTATGGAGCTCTTTAGCAAGTTAACAGCCTTGTAATTTGAATTTCAAGCATCGAGATGAGATGGGCAAGCACCTCTTATCCAGAATCCTTAGAATATCTTATTATCTTGTTGCTTTTAATGGGTGTGAGGAAGAAAATTGGTCAATGGATGGTATTTTTCCATTTTTGAGAGGCATTTGGGATGTTGTAAAATCTTGTGGAGGCCTAAATTTCCTCTGGAATCACATCCAGGAGGAGAATCTGGAATTACATCCAGGAGGAGTTACCAGGTTGGTAACAACCAGTTCTTTTAAAGGTGTGTTTCTCTTAGTAAAACAGGCCCAAAATACAATTTAAATACATTACAAACCTCCATGTCTTGGCCAGGAGGGACCTCTAGTGAGTCATCAGTGCATTCCCCTGCTAGGCAGGGAATTATTTCCTGATCCATCACCATTCCCTGGTGGAATCCTCTTGGCATCATCACCAAATGTACATAATTGCTTTATTTATTTCTCCTCAGGAGCTGAAGGAAAGTGGTGAATTGCTGCCTGTGCTGAAGGGAGAAAATTAATGGGGAAGGACATCAGTGGGAAGAGAAATCCTTGGAACAATTACTCATTCAGAGATTCTGTTGGAGCAATATACAACTTAGGGAAATATTTCACCACATTTAAAAATGTGGCTTTTGCTGGAGAGACAAAAAAAAAAAAGTCAATTAAAATCTTAAGCTCCAGAATTTTGGGTGTTGGAGTTCCCTGTGTGTTCTTTGCATCTGGATGTGTGAGGGTTGAGTGCTGACACCCCCCCTCCAGCCCAGAGCTGTAAAGGACTAAATTGCAACTGGTTTTTTTTTTTAGGCTCAGCTCTCATTAGGAGAATATTAATGGGCAGTGGTATGGAGCATCATCATTTCCTGTCCCTCTTAATTATTTTCATGTCTAGTGAGCAAGAAAAACACTCTTGGAACCTTCATCCAGTGCAGTGTTAGGAAGTTATTAATGAGTTTTAGCTCCATACTCTGCATCTTCATTAAGCAGGTACAGTAATTGCTAATTTGGGGTGGTCAGCCTGTTTTAACAGGATTTTTGGGGTGTTGAGCCAACAAACAGGGGTTGGGCCACTCTTGGTGCACCCTCAGGGATCCTTGGAGGTGGAAAGTTTTGGGAAGAAGGTTCTTCAGGGTTGCCAGTGATTGATAATTAATTCAGATATCAGTTTCCTAGGATTAATTTTAGTCATTGCCATGAAACAGTATCTGTTGAACTCTAAACCCCATTTTAATTGCTATTAAAAAACCTTGTCATGAAAACCAGCATTAATTCCTCTCTACAAGTGAATTGCAAGTGCAGCCAGGAAAAAAAAATAAATCATACCAAAACAGAACATCCCTATGGTGAAATTAGGAATTAGAAGCTTTAATTAACTACTAAACACCAAATGCTGTTTTCTCTGCAATGGTTTTCCTTCAGAATTCGCTGCTCTGGAATTTCCTTGGGGTTTATGGAGTCCTGTGAATGGATTTATGGATGTGCAGGAGGGCAAAGGGGGGGGACAGTTTGTTCTCTGGCAAGGGATATTTTGATATATTCCCATAATGGATTTTGGGAAAGGATTCCTGGCACAGGGTGCCCAGAGGAGCTGTAGCTGCCCCTGATCCCTGGAAGTGCCCAGGGCCAGGCTGGAGCCTCCTGGGGCTGCACTGGGATAAATTTCTGTGGGAATGTGTTGTCCCAGTGCCTCTGGAATTTGGCTTTATGGAAGAGACTGGTTTGTTGGCAGAGGGTGGGCAGGGCTGGAACACATCCAAGGGAAAAAGCCCAGCAGGGAAAACATCCCATGGAGTGGGGGAGCTCCAGGTGAAAAGGTGAGTGAGGGGTTTTTTTGGTTCTAAAGATGCTCCTTTTACTGGTGGAGTGCTTGACATCAGGGTTTGAGTCCAGCTAACTTCCATCCTGCTTTTTGTATCTTTATTTTGCTTCCTTGTCATAACAGTCAGATTTGATTTTTCTCCTGCACTTTAAGATAAAAGGAAAAAAACCCCCAAACTAATCATGAGGATGATCAAGAGAGGAACAGGAGCTCTCTGTCCTCAGTGATTAACCACTGGGTGCTGCTAAATATGTTTAATAACTCCACCTGTCACCTCCTCTCTGCTGGAATAAGAAATGCCTTCCAAGCACTCTGAACTGGTCCAGTTTTTAAAGGCAAGTGTCCCCTGGCCCAGGCAGGTTTCCAATGGAAAATTAACCTGGCAATTTGTGAACGTCGCTGGAAGGCTCCTGACAGGCCAAGGAGAAATTTGGTTCAGTTCTTGGTTTTAATTAGGGAGGGTTTTATGGGGAGTATCACATTTCAGGCAGAACTGGGGGAAACAGATTTTTCTTCCAGTTTTAATCGCAGGGAACTGGTTCAGGTGAGACTGGGGAGCTTTTTGAAGTAGGGGTGGGTTTAAAGAGCCTGGTTTGGGAATTCCCTCATTTTCCACAGGCAGGTGGGTCCTGACCCTGCTGGGTCCCTATGGAGAAGGTCCCTGTCCTGTCCTCTGTCCTCGGAATTCCCTTCCAAGCCTGGGAAACACTTGGGAGTGGACCAACAAGGGGACAGATGCCAGCACAGCCCTGGCATCCTTTACAGAAAAACTTCATCCCGCTGGGAATTCAGGGTCTGCAATTCCTTCTGCTTTCTGTTCCCGGGCATCCCGGGCTTGGGGGAGTGTGGGCAGTGTTCCCTCCTGTGCCAGGAATGTTTGTGCCCAGTCAGAGCCACAGCCGTGACTGTCCAGGGCTGGGTGTGCCCAACTGGGAATGAACTGGGATTCGGACTTCCAGGAGCTTCCTCGGTGCTCCGGAGGGGAACCCCCTGCTCTGCCCCAGTGGGAAGGGGGACACGGAGGGATCTTCATGCAGAGGTGAATATCCAGGAGCGGGAATCCGGGATCTGGGGGAAAATCCTGATTTGGGGAATGTTTTTCCTGCCGGCGGCAGTACCGGGAATGGCCACGGGGCGGCGCTGGGCACCGCCGAGCGCGGAATGCTGCGGGATAACGGGATAACGGGGCTGGGAATGCTGCGGGATAACGGGGCTGGGAATGCTGCGGGATAACGGGATAACGGGGCTGGAATGCTGCGGGATAACGGGGCTGGGAATGCTGCGGGATAACGGGATAACGGGGCTGGGAATGCTGCGGGATAACGGGGTGGGGATGCTGCGGGATAACGGGATAACGGGNAGAGGAGATACTGGGATACTGGGGTGGGACAATGGGGGGAAAAGCGGGTCCTGGGGCTCCTCAGCTCTGCCTCCACCACACTCATGGGAGCTCCCAAAGCCAGTTACTGGTGGCCGTTCACAACGGGAAATTTGGACTCTCCAGCTGGTTTGGAGCTCAAATGCTGGGTAGTAATAATAATAATAATGAATAATAACAGCTCCACTTCCTGGGAAATCCAGGTGCTCTCACCTGAGCACAGCCTGGGTGTCCCAGGGGTGGAGGGGCTCTGCACCCCCAGAGGTGCCACGTGTGTCCCTGGAGGAAGGAAAAGCAGCTTCTCCTGCAGCTGGAGGGATTTGCTTTAAATCAGGAATCCCAGAGCTGGGCAGAGTCTCAGCTGAGCCCTGGGATGCTCAGGCTCGTGGCAGGACCAGTCTGGCATTTCTGCCTGCTCAGCATCTGGGGTGATCCCCCAGCTGAGCTCCTTTCCCTGGGATTTTTGGGATTCCAGGCTGGCTGCCCCCAGGAACCTGGTTTTATCCTGTTGGATCCAAACCCACTGCTGGTTACAGTGCAGATTGTGGGGTCATTCAGGGGTGGCAACAGAAATCTTGGCGTCATTCTGACTCATTACAGAATTCCAGGATGGTTTGAGATGGGAAGGACCTTAAAGATCATCCCATTCCAGCAAAGCACGGCAGGAAAATCCTGTAATTTTTTCCAGGAAAGCTTAAAAATCTGCAGCGATTCTTCTCAACTGGCTGTTTTCCCACTTCCATCCTTTTCCTGGGATTGTGCTTGTGTGACACTAGATGGAGCCTGGTGTGCACGGCAGGAGCAGAGGGGCTTGGGGCCTTCGGAGCAGCATCTCCCCTCCCACCAGCGCCTTGTAAAACGTGTTACCGCTGGAAATCGGGAGGATGTTATCGGGAAAACACGGTGGGAAGCGATTTCTTACACCTGCAGAGGGCAAAACCCACCTGATGTTTCCCTTTACACGGAAAATATGTCAGAACTAAGAAGGAGAATAATTGTGACATGATATACAAATCATTTTCCAAGTAGTTATTTAAAGTGAAGTGTCCCTGCCCTTGGCAGGAGGTGGAATGAGAAGGGCTGGAAGGTCCTTTCCAACCCAAACCAGGCTGGAATTCCATGAATTTGGTGGGTAGAGGAAGGATGGTGCTTGGGGCTTTGAGAACATGTAGAAATCTGTAGAATTTCCTGTCCTTCAAATATCTGGCTGCCCATGGCTGCCTTTCTTAGGATAATTGAGTGAAAATGTGATTATTATTTCATATCCTGGCTTTGGTGGTGCTGCTGTGTTGGGAAGCACTTCCCAATGTTATTCCTGCAGCAGCAGAGCAGTGTCATCATTCTGTGCACACACTCAGCCTCTGAAACCCCCCCAAAAAAGCAGATTATGGAATGCCAGTGTCATTTGCAACATCATTATGGAATGAACCATGTCATCTTAATTATTCTCTGCCAATTTTAGGCTGAATAGAAACAGCTTGGGCACTTTGCTGACATCCAGAAGGATGATAGGATAGTGAGAAAATGCAAATATCCAACAAATCTGGGGCAAATGATGGCTGTTTGTGGTGAGAATGAGAACTGAGAGGGATGTTCTTGTAAAGTTCTTGTAAAGTGTTCTTGGTGCTGGTTGATGTTGGCCTCTGATCTCAGGGGTCTTTTCCAACCTTAATTCTATGGGGGTTTTGTGTGGTTTTTCTTTCAGTGACTATTTTGATTATTCTTGGATTTAAGTAAATTTATGGCTTTATATCAGATTTATGGCTTTATATCACATTTCTGGCTTTGTATCAGAGCACTGGGTCATTCTCCCAGGGCTGGTGGCTCAGTGCCCACCCCGTGGTGGAGGAGCAGAGCTGGGATCCCTCAGGATGGATCCAGGTGCTGCTGTTGCTCTTTCCCAGCCTCCCCTCCTCCCCACTGACCTAAAACAATTCTGTCAGCCTTGCTGCCTTGCTATTCCCCCCCTCCTGCAGGCACTTAATGAATATATTGAGAAACAGCAGCCTGAAGAGTGATCCCCAGGGCACCACACCATTAACCTTTCTCCACACAGAGAATTGGCCATTTATTTCCATTTTCTTTCCTATCCCTTAACTTGTTTTAATCCATGACAAGACTTTTATCGCTCACCCCGTGGTAACTGGCTTTCCTCTGCCCCTCACCTGCCTTTGGAGTACCAGACCAGGTCACACCTCCACATCTCCTCTCTCCTGCCCTCTGGATGGCTCCAACAGGCAAAGGAGGCTCCAGTCCCACACTGGTTTGGGCTGGAAGGGACCCCAAAGCCCATCCAGCCTCCCCCCTCCCATGGGCAGGGGCACCTCCCACTGGCAAGGGGGGTCAGGCCTTGGCAGGGGCTGCCCAGGGAGGGGGGCAGTGCCCAGCCCTGGAGGTGCCCAGGGCAGGACTGGCCGTGGCACTGGGGGCCAAGGTGGGGATGGGGCACAGAGGGGACTCCAGGGGCTGGGGGGGATTTTCCAACCCCGATTATCCTGGGATTCTGTGCCAGCTGGGTACCTGAGCAGACCTCATTAACTTCAGATCAAATGCAACACAAATTCATCCCCTGAAATGGTAATTTTCAAAACAAGTTTTGTCTTAAAAGGTGCCTTTTTTTCCCTCCTCACTTAACTTTCATCCAGAATTCATTTCCAGCCTGGCTGAGAACAAACTTGTGCCTTTCAGGAAATGTTTTCCAATTCCTTAGCTAAAAAACTATTTGAAAACCTAATTTGAATTTTTAAACAGCTTTGCCTGCCCCAAATGGCTGCTGCCAAATGAAAGAGCTGCACCTGAAAAGTTTTTTCCCAGCTCCAGGGAAGAACTGGATCTGCATGTGGAAGCAGCTGAAGGGAGGGAGGTGTGGGAAGGGGAGCAGGGAAGGAGAAAACCACAATGTTGGGAGGGAAAGATGTGGCTTCAAACTGGGAGAGATGGGATAGTGGGAAGGAATTCCTGGCTGGGAGGGTGGGGAGGGACTGGGATGGAATTCCCAGAGCAGCTGTGGCTGCCCCATCCCTGGGAGTGTCCAAGGCCAGGCTGGAGCCCCCTGGGACAGTGGGAGGTGTCCCTGCCCAGGGCAGGGGAGGGATGGGATGGGCTTTAAGGTCCCTTCCAACCCAAACCACTCCAGGATTCTGTGAAAACTGGGATTTTAGCAGCTTGATACCTCAAGTCCAAAGGTGTTTTAATCCCAGACCCTTCCAGGCTGGAAAGGCTCTTTAAGACCATCAAGTCCAAGCCTCCAGTGTTGCTCAGGGGTGTTTGTTTTCCCTCTAAGGGAGATCTGGATTTCCCCAAGCACCACCTGACTGGGATTGGATGGTGGGACCTGCACTGGCAGCACCACGTCCAGATGGAGGAATTCATTCAGATTTTAGGTTAGATTAGATTATATGACGAGGTTATATTAGATTTTAAGTTATTTGGAATACCTGGTGCACAGGTAACTGAAGAGCTGCAATCTAATCCCAGTGCTGGAGCCTCTCTGGGCACTTTGTGCAGGGACAGGGGCTCATGTGATGCCATTTGGGTGGCACATCTTGGAGCTTTGCCCACCCACAGCAAAACCCAGCAGAATATGACAAAAATCCCCTCTTGCACTGAGTGCACAAAGCTCAGGAAATTGGTGGCTGAAGGAAACACAATTTGAGACTTCAGAGCTGGCCCTGGCTAAGGGTGTTTCCTGTAAATAGAATATTTCTGCTGGGGGCAGAAGCCTTCTGGTTTTGATGCTGAAAGCTCATTAAGAGCTGGTGTTAAACAATTAATGCTCCTAGGGACAAAATGGTTCATGTACCAGGACTTTGTGTAGCCAGAGGAAAATACAATATCCCAGGAAATTACAGGGCCTGTAATAAGCTTGGTGCTGCAGGAATGCTCAGTGGCATTCATTTCAAGCCCTAATATTTTCACTGATTCTGTCAGAATCTGTGGGCAGAGCTTTCATCTGCCTGGAGATGGAGGAGCCTGGAAAATTCCTGCCTGGAAAAGGGCTGTCCAGCCCTGGAGGGATGGCAGAGCCCTGTGGACGTGGCAGTGCTGGAATGGTTCAGAGGGCTTTTCCAACCCCAACCATTCTGGCATTGGGATCAGGAGGGAGGATCGTGGTCAGTTTGCTCCTCTCCTTGAGACCTTGGGGTTGGCTTCACCCCCTTGTGCTGTTTTTGTACCAAAACATGGAATGCAAAGGCTGTTCTCTTTGGATTTTTGGAGCCTGGCACTATGAAAACCCCAAATTAAATGTATTCAAAGCATGGAAAACATCCCATCCTGTGTTGTTCAGCAGCTCAGGTGAGGATGGCACCCACCAACTGTCTCTTCCCACCACAGCCTCTCTTTCCTCGAATTCCATGCCCAGACAGGACATAATTGTGTGGCAACAGCTTTTACCTCTCCCTCCAACAGCAAAATCTAGAGATTTCCATGGAATTTATGAAAAGTTATTTAATGGCTTTAAACCCCTTCACTAACTGGCTATTTGCTGGATTTAAGCCCAAAAGTTTCAAAGGAATTGAACCAGGGAATGTCATGAAAGTCTTATTTTAGATTGAACTGTATTTTCTCTGCAGCATCTTCATAACAGCAATAACAAGAAAATTACTTGGAGAAAAGAAGCTGCTTCCCAGAGCTTGAATTTGGGGTCATTATTACCCCAAATTTGTGACTCAGGATATTTTTATGCTCAAATCCCAGCTTTTTCCTGTCTGACCTCGTGGTCCTGACGCCTCCTCCTGAGCTGAAGCCTCTGTACAAAATGTTCCTGTGGAGCCTGGATTTCCCAAGGAGGCTGAAACTCCTTTGCCACTAAATATTCCACCCTCTAACACAGCCCTGGTGGCAGGAGCTGACACACACCACAGCACTTGTCCCCTCTTCATTTAATCTCTATATTTAATGAGTCACAGCCAAGATAATTTTTTTCCTTCCAATTTTTAGGATCAACTTTTCTTCCTTGCATCAAATTGAAAACTTGGTTTCCCCAACTCAGATAATTGTAATTCTGGGGGAGGCACCAGGAGCTGCTCTGGGACTGAGAGCCACGTGTCATTGACTGATGGTTTTGGGGAGACACTCAGTTCTTTTGGAAAACTGCCTTTTATTAGTGCTAAGACCTGATTTTTCAATAAAATAGTATCTTTTTTTCCTTCTCCCCCTTTTTTTTCTTCCCCTCCTTTATTTTCTTTCCCTCCTTCTTTTTCTTACCCTTTTTTTCCCATTCTCCTCCATTTNTGTATCACAGGAAAACAGGAGTAACTTCTACACTTGTCCTTGCTGCCTTTTCCTCAAAATAATCCTGCTTTCCAAGAAGAGAAATTCTTTATTACATCCAACCTTCCATTTGCTTCCTTCCCTCCCCAGGGTAACCTGTTATTGGGGGTTTCCTCACAGCTCCAAAGGTTATTTTCCAACCTCTTACAAGCAGCTTTTTCAGTTCCAGCCTCTCCCAACCTTTTCCTTCCTGAGAGCTTTGCAAAATCCCATCGTTATCTCTGTAACAAGATCCTCCCTTCAATCAGCCAGGGGGGGATCTGCCCAAAGCAGAGCTCAGTGCTGAGAGGAAAACAGACTTTGTAGGGTTTCTGTGTGTCCCTCTGTGTCCAACATAAGGACACTTGTCTTCCCCACGAGATTTCCCAGGGCCAGGGGAATAAATTGTCCCAGTAACTCTTTGTGTCCTCCTGTAAGGAGCTTTCCCTTCTTCTTACTGGAACAGGGGGGATTTGTGTCTCCAGCCCCTCAGACTGGGAGAGTTCTGGAGATGAGGAGGGGGAACAGCCTCCCACTCCAGAGGGCAGCTTTCCATGGGATTTTGGGAAGGAATTCTCTCAAATCCCAGGAATTCCAGGGAGGCCCTGGCACAGGGAGGATGTTCTTCCAGTTCAGGGGGATTTTCCAGTGCCTATTGCCTCCTGTCCTATTGTGGCCCCAGAGCAGAGCCCACTCCATCCTCTTGGTAAGAAATGATTTGACCTACAAAGAACCTTTTCCAAGCCTCTTTTCACACTTGGGAAGAGCCCAAATTAAAGTGGAGTTGTTCAGACAAGCCTGGTTTCAAACCTGCACAGCTGGTTGCAGGATTTGGGCACCAACAGCTGGAACACAGCAAAGTATTTATGGATGTTATTCCTCATCCCACAGGGTGAAGTGGAAATACATTCCAACTGTCAGCCCAATTTTTTATTTCCTTTTTTTTTTTTTTTCCTTGACTGTAGACATCCCACAAAGATCATTTATGGGAGCAGCCTGTTTTGTTAACATCTGCTTTAAATATTTTATTTTTCATTTTATTACCTGCAGGTCTAATCAGACTTTTCGTGCTGCACAGTCTGATAAATTATTTTACCACCAGACATGTTTAGTCCCAAAAAATGACTTTAATTAAGTGGACTGTGAAGCATTAAAATGTAGTTTACAGAGAAATTATCTTTATATGCTTTTTTTTTAGGTTAAAAAAATACAGCTACTGTGAACCCACAAAATACAACAAAAAACCTGCTATGCTTGGAGAAAGGACTTGCAATATCCACATGAAGTGTCTGGGAATCATTAATGGATTTTAATATCTGCCACATTGACCGTGGGCACGTTGGACACTGCAGCTCCTGATTAATTATTAACATGTTTACAACAATTCTGCAAATAATGGGCTAATTGCTGCAATTAGGGGGCTTTATCCTGGGCACACTTGGGAGCAGCTCTGAGCTCCCAGAAATCCTGGAAAACCCAGTGGCAGAGCCTCTGCTTTGCAGGGTGCTGATTGTTCCTGGGGACTCTTGATTGCAGGTGTCCTTTGAACTGATACTCCAGTTGCTCTCTGGACTGAATCCAGATCAGTTCAAACCAGTTCAGACCAATTCAAACTGGCTCCAACTGGTTCAAACCATTTGGATTCCAGCCCTTTCCCTTTGGCATTTCCTTCCCATCCTTTTTTTGCTGCTGGAGGGACCTGCCACCCCTATCAAAGGCTCTTTAGTTATTCTCAATCATTAGAAGACAGGAAAATTAAATTAGGATATATCTCAACTAGATGTGTTTTCTTTTTATGGCTTTACACTCATTCCATAAATCATGGAGTCTCTCTGGAATTCTTTTCAACTCAGTGAAGCTCCTGCTCGTGTTCTTTGGTTCCACATCCCCCTGTTCATTCCCCTTCTCCCAGGGCTTTTGTAACAGGATACAAGACACCATTAGGAGTGATCTGTCTTCCTTCTCCAGCACAGAGAGCAGCAGATCTGATTTTAAAGGGAGACTGATGAGCAGTTTCTTATTTAGAAGAAAGATGTGTGGTGGGAGCAAAATAGATTATCCATGGGAGCTCTGATTCATAAAGCTGATAAATGTGTAATTTCTCATTTAGGTTGAAAACATGTGATTAGGCCTTGTGGTAGAGCACAGAAATCCAAGGAATATTGCAAGCCAGCCCTGAGCTTTCCATGGTTCAGGTTTGCTCTGAGCAGGGGGACTCCACCTCAGGCACTGTGGGGCTGCAGGAAAGGCCAGAGGAGCTGCAGCACAGACACAAATCTCATTTGCTTAATGGCCTCAGAGGTTTAATTCCACTTGTATTTATTTTTCCCTTCTGCTCAGAAGGACTAAGCCCTTGGATTCCATGAGCACACAAAGATACCTCACGCTCTGCTGTCCCTTGGTTGACTTTAATTTTAGAGCAGAGTGACATTGTTTCTGTGTTAGGGGAAAGTGGAATGGGGAGCTACTGCAATTCCTGGGATCTGTGTGCATTTCACTCCTGGTAGAAGAATTCCTGAGGTTGGAGAAGTCCCCCCAGCCCCTGGAGTCCTCCCTGTGCCCCAGTGCCACGGCCAGTCCTGCCCTGGGCACCTCCAGGGCTGGGCATTCCCCCCCTCCCTGGGCAGCCCCTGCCAACCCTGACCCTCCTTGCCAGGTCCCAATTCCTGGTGACAGCTTCCTGCAGGCTCAGGGCAGCTGAGTGAAGAATCAGGAATAAAAACCTGGAGACACGAGGATGGAGTAATGAGAAACTTCCCTGTCTGTTCATCCTCCTCCTCCTCACCAGCAGCTCTGGAAGGGCTGTGGGAGAAGAGTGTGGCTGTAACAAGAGGTTGGGTGTTCCCAGAAGGGATTTCTGCACCCATTCTGTCCAGAAACACCAAGGAATGTGTGTGCAGGGAATTCCCTCCAGGCTGTAAATCCTTGGATGAGAGCTAGCAGCTCCTGGACAAGAGTGTTGTTGTGGGGGTGTGCCAGACCCACAGCAATGCAGAGGCAATATTCCTCCTGCCAGCCTGAGCCTGGGATGTGCCTCAGGACCCAGGAAAAACACTGAAATGGGAGAGAAATGGGAGCAGAAATGGGAGAAGGGTCCTGAGGGGTTGTAATGACAAAGGTGTGTCTGAGTGAGTTGGCAAAGCGTGTGTTGGGATGGAAAGGTGGGACTCAAATCACGGTGCTGATTGTCATCCAAGGAGACAGATTGCCCCAGGAATTGGTGGAATCCCAAATCCCTGTGGACACAACCCAAGTAACTTGTTCTGGGGTGACCCTGAGTTTGTCCTGGGTGACCTCAGTGCTCCAACCTGCACCACCCAGATTTTGGCGAGGCAGGT
>VXBA01004388.1:523552-563598 GCA_013399895.1 Serilophus lunatus | reverse complement strand
TAATTAGATGTTATGAACTTTAGAGGTATAAAATCCTTACAGTTGACACAGAGAAGATTAAAGGGGGCTGAGCTGGCCCTCCAAGGGCCTCAGGAAGATGTGCTGGGAGCCCTCCCCAGGGCTGTGTGAGGAGGAGATCTAGAGCTCTGGAACTGGGATTCCTGCAGAGCACGCACTGTGGGGCTGCAGGAAAGGCCAGAGGAGCTGCAGCACAGACACAAATCTCATTTGCTTAATGGCCTCAGAGGTTTAATTCCACTTGTATTTATTTTTCCCTTCTGCTCAGAAGGACTAAGCCCTTGGATTCCATGAGCACACAAAGATACCTCACGCTCTGCTGTCCCTTGGTTGACTTTAATTTTAGAGCAGAGTGACATTGTTTCTGTGTTAGGGGAAAGTGGAATGGGGAGCTACTGCAATTCCTGGGATCTGTGTGCATTTCACTCCTGGTAGAAGAATTCCTGAGGTTGGAGAAGTCCCCCCAGCCCCTGGAGTCCTCCCTGTGCCCCAGTGCCACGGCCAGTCCTGCCCTGGGCACCTCCAGGGCTGGGCATTCCCCCCCTCCCTGGGCAGCCCCTGCCAACCCTGACCCTCCTTGCCAGGTCCCAATTCCTGGTGACAGCTTCCTGCAGGCTCAGGGCAGCTGAGTGAAGAATCAGGAATAAAAACCTGGAGACACGAGGATGGAGTAATGAGAAACTTCCCTGTCTGTTCATCCTCCTCCTCCTCACCAGCAGCTCTGGAAGGGCTGTGGGAGAAGAGTGTGGCTGTAACAAGAGGTTGGGTGTTCCCAGAAGGGATTTCTGCACCCATTCTGTCCAGAAACACCAAGGAATGTGTGTGCAGGGAATTCCCTCCAGGCTGTAAATCCTTGGATGAGAGCTAGCAGCTCCTGGACAAGAGTGTTGTTGTGGGGGTGTGCCAGACCCACAGCAATGCAGAGGCAATATTCCTCCTGCCAGCCTGAGCCTGGGATGTGCCTCAGGACCCAGGAAAAACACTGAAATGGGAGAGAAATGGGAGCAGAAATGGGAGAAGGGTCCTGAGGGGTTGTAATGACAAAGGTGTGTCTGAGTGAGTTGGCAAAGCGTGTGTTGGGATGGAAAGGTGGGACTCAAATCACGGTGCTGATTGTCATCCAAGGAGACAGATTGCCCCAGGAATTGGTGGAATCCCAAATCCCTGTGGACACAACCCAAGTAACTTGTTCTGGGGTGACCCTGAGTTTGTCCTGGGTGACCTCAGTGCTCCAACCTGCACCACCCAGATTTTGGCGAGGCAGGTGCCCCTTCTCCCCCCCCCCCCCCCCCAAATAGATGTTATGAAATTTAGAGGGNACTTTAGAGGTATAAAATCCTTACAGTTGACACAGAGAAGATTAAAGGGGGCTGAGCTGGCCCTCCAAGGGCCTCAGGAAGATGTGCTGGGAGCCCTCCCCAGGGCTGTGTGAGGAGGAGATCTAGAGCTCTGGAACTGGGATTCCTGCAGAGCACACAGGGAATGGCTGATGGCAGCATTTGGGGCAGGCTCTCTGAAGGGAGGTTGATCAGAAGTGCTGATAGTCTGGTTGATCCTTTATACAACACTGGGGTTCTTTTTCTTCCTAAAACTACCCNTCTCTCATTGGCCTTCACTCTTCTTTCACCTCTCTTTTTACCTTTATAACTCCTTTTTTATTGCTTTTCCTATTATTTTCATTTATTTTTCTGTTATTGGGGGATTTCTGTGCTTTACTACTNCTTCCCTTCCCTTCCCTTCCCCCACATGGACCTAATACTCAATTTCCTTTGTTAACATCCCTAGCAATTCTGGAAATAATAATAATAATGATAATCATCATCATCCTCTAAGCTCCACAGCCACAGCATCCAGTTTTTTACCATTATTGAGTTGCCTGAACAAAACTTGCCTCCTTGAGCACTGTGGGGTCCTAGGAGTGCTCTGATGTGCATTAAAAAAGGATTTAAAGAAGCTGTGAAGATGAGAAATGAGTCGTTTCCTATCAATTATTTACCCCTCCAAGGGCCTGGCTGTGTTGCATCAGGCAGATGCTGAAGTGCCTGGATGGAACTCAGCCCCCAAGGACATCCCTTCCTCCTGCTGGTTATTCCAGGGGAGTAATTCCTGAGCACAGAATGAATCAAACCTCTCCCCCACCACATTCCAGAGCAGGGGAGGCCATGAAGTAATAAAGTGAAAAGCACCTGTTTCTTTTCAGAATACAGTTAATTCTGTTTGATTCATTGGTCTGTGTGTGCAACAACCAGCTCTGGGAAGGGATGCAGGTGAGATCCGGGGGCTCTTACTTTCTAAATTCCCCTTTTTTATTTTCCTCTTTGCTACCCAGAGTAAGTGGAAGTGTCCAAGGGCAGGTTGGGACCCCTGGGACAGTGGGAGGTGTCCCTGCCCAGGGCAGGGGGTGGGGTGGGATGGGATGGGATTTAAGGCCCTTCCCACCCAAACCAGTGTGTGATTCCATGATTCCATGGCAGCAGGAACAGCCAGAGTTCCCGGGAAGAAAATCTCTTTAAGTGACAGAGCTCAAAAACGTGGAGGGCAACAGATAATTTCTGTGTTGCAATGAAACACCTTCAACATGCTCAAGATAACAAGGTTTTGCAGTTCTGGATGTAAAACAGAAATAGTCCTAAACTCTTCAACTGGTTAAAAACTAAAATAAAAAGGGAGTCACAGGATGGATCAGGTTGGGAAAGACCTCTTAGGTCAGTGAGTCCAAGATATGAAAAATAGCATCTTAACATCATAATATCTCTATGAAAAGTGCTCAAAGGAGGTGGCACGAAGCTAAAACGATGACAGAAAGAAGGGTTGGTGCCCTGGGGTGGTGCTGCCCTGTAGGAATGATGTGGAGCTGCTGTGAGGGAAGAGATCAAAGAGGCAGCACAGCTCTTGGCTCCCACCATCCACTGGAAATTCAGGACTTCGTGTCTGCTCCCATCCAGCAAATGAACCCCCAGTGAGGCTCCAGGAGCATCGAGCAGCACCTCCTGAGCCTCCACCCAGCCTTGGCTTTTCCTCCTGCCTGCAGCCTGGAATTGCTGCCATTGATTTCCCTGTTCCTGCTTAACATATTAAAGCACAGTTCCTTTTTAACCATCTCTATATTTTATCCCAGTGTGCCCTTTGAGAGGCTTTCCTGCAGAATATTGAGGTGCTTCCCTTCTGGTCAAGTGGTGTATTTTATATTAATGCAGCTGTTATTTTTCCCAGCTGAGGTGCAGGGGTTGCTGGAGAATGAAAACATTCATTTCCAGAGTAGCAGGGGTTTGCTCCTTATTGGAGCAAGTGCTAAAAATCTAATTTCTTTCTTTCTCTTTTGAAGGTTTTGATGCAGATGAAGAAGGCAAATTGTGACTGGGAGTTCTTCCTCTGATGGCAGCAAAAAAATAATTTTTAAAAAAGATTTATATATTTTAATAAATTAAATTTATGTAATTTGATTAATTCAGATTAATTTAATTAGTATAAATATTTTAAATTTAAAAAAGCAAGGAAGATCTGCTCTGAAGGCTGAGGGTCCCATAAGCAGAGAACAGGCCTGTGACATCTGGAAACCACCAAAATCCCTCCAGTGACTGGAATTATAAAGGAGATTATTTGACCAGTGGATTAAAAAGTACCTAAGTAACAATTATTACTTGGCATGGAGCAACTTGGGGAAAACCAAGTGAAATTTGGCATCAATATTCTTCAAATCCAAAAGACAAATTCCCAGAGAGCAGGAACTCGTGGGCATCAGTCAGAGTTGGTTCCTTGTTCTTAATTATCAGCTGCAAGGGCAAGTTTCCTTCTCTCCAAAGCAGCAGAGTCTCAGAAAATGGGGATCTGGGGATAGAAGGGGCTTTTTGAGGTCAGTGTGGTTTCTGGAGCAACTTTAAGTAAATTCACAGAATCTTGGAGTCATGGAATCCCAGAAGGATTTGGGTGGGAAGGGACCTTAAACACCTTAAAGTCCCTGGGCAGGGACACCTCCCACTGTCCCAGGGGGCTCCAGCCTGGCCTTGGGCACTCCCAGGGATGGGGCATCACTAAAATTGAAGTACCTTGGGAATCTGAAATCTTGGTGAATGCCAGTGAGAGGCAGAGGAATCCCAGGGTTCTCCTCCTGTGCTGGGGGAGCTGGGGAATCACAGGACAGGGGAGACCACACTTGGCTCCCTGTTGTCTTTGTCCCTCAGCCCCTGGGGGCTGAGCTGGCACATCCTGAGGGCTCCAGAGGCAGGTTCAGTTCCCTCTGACTGCAAATATTCCTGCCCTCTCCTAAGTGCAGATAATGAGACTCAAAGCTGGACACTTGCTTTATGGTGCTGGATGTCTCCTCTGGCCTGTGCAGCTCCATGGGCTCATTGGTGAACATTTCCCCATTAGCAGAGCCCTTCCCAGCAGTTTCTCTTTCCACAGAATGCAAATCTGGATGTGCTAAATGCTGCTGTTGTGAAGCCTTTTTAGTCCTTTTTGTTCATTAAATTTACTGGGTCCAATTAAATGCTGAGACTGAGCTGCAATTCCCGTCCCACCAGTTGGGTTCAGCATGGAAATACATCTCCTGCCCTGGAATTGTAGCCTGCAAAGATGTTGGCACAAGTTCTAATTTGCATCTTAACCATCTTGATGGTGGAATAGGAAATTCAGAAAATGCTTTGCCAACAGGGGCAAATTTGGATATTCCTGTGTTTGTGGGGCTTAACTAGAGCTGCACAATGCCTGGGAAAGCCATGGAGGTGGGAAGAGGTGAGATGGGACCCTGGGATGCAGTTGGATGTAATCAAAATAAATAATAATTGGGTATTTTTGACTGTTAAAGTGGATAAAAGTTGTTATTCTCTGCAGGAAATACTTGGAGGAAATTTCTGTTGTACAATCCAGGATTTGGGTTGGACTGAGTGATCCCTTCCCAATCCTGGGAGTTTAAAAAGCCAAAAACTAATGGCAAAAATATTCCCACTGCCCAAACCATCTGGTCAGGTTGGATGGTTGGAGCAACATGGGGTAGTGGGAGGTGTCCCTGCCCATGGCAGGGGTGGAACTTAAGTCCAGTCCCAAAACTAAATCCCAAACCAGTGTGGGATTCCATGATTATGTGAAGATCCCAGATCTCAAGGTCAGGCTGTTTCTCAGGATAAGATTTTCCTGGTTTCCCTCTTTCACCTCAGGTTGCAACTGGAAAGGGGTTAGAAGAGTTTCTGCCCCAGCCTTTCATTCCCAAGGCTAAACTGGGATTATTGGTAAAGGTGGAAGAGAAAAACAGAACTTAGGTGTAACTGGAGCTGCTCAGGTGCCTGGGATGTTCCAGATTTTCCTGTTGCAGAGGGAGCTCTCCTCCCTCCTTAAGCCTGGGTGCTGGAAAGGAGGGAGAAATAAGGGCTGAACTTGCTGTCAACTCCCTTAAAAGCTTTTTATGTAGCTGAAATGTGTGATAATGGGACCCAGAACTATCATTAGAGTTAATTAAAGGTCTGTTTCCTTTCATAATGTGAGGGGTTTATTTTCTGGAGTTGATAACATGGCAATAAAACCTTGCTTTAGGCAAAATCTTGGTAGTCAAGGTCACAATTTAGGAGTAATTTGAAAATTGAAGGGAAGAGCAGAAAGCAGCATATGGTCCCTGTTATTTCTGAGTTGTGGAAGTTCAGAGGGAATGGTTTAGAGTAAAAAAAAAAGGGAAAAGAAGGAACATCAGAGCCTGTGCACCTGATGAAATAGTCGGTGTTGATGATGGGAAAGAGGTGGATGGAGGACAGAAAATTGGGGAGCTGATGGATGTTTGGTTCCAGGGCCAGGACAGAGCTGGGATGAAGGCACAGAAATGTCAGGATTTTACCATGATTTGAGGAGCCTGGAGCTCTGGAGGGGTGAGGCTGATGTGGGAGGGGGATGTCTGGGGGTGGTTTGCAGTTGAGGGTGGACCCCGTCAATCTTTGGGAGCACCTGGGATTTCTTTCAGGCTCTTCAGCTCACAAACCCAGGGATGGACGTTGAGAGGTTGTGGATGATCCTTGGAGATGCCCAAAGCCACCTGGACACATCCCTGGGTGTTGGGAAATACAATCCTTCAGAAAAGAATCGACACAAATGTTGGCTTTTCAATTTATGATTTAAAAACCCTGTTCTCACTTCCATTCTGGGGCCACCTGAGGAGACAGCAGGTGCTCTGTTGGTCAAAAAAGCCATTTCCCCAGGTAAGAAATGTAAAACAAGTGCCAGTGGTAAGAGATTTAATGGCTGCAAATCCGTTGAGGGAGAGCTGAGCTTTCTGTTCTCAAAAATAATCTTTGTTGGGATGGCATGGGGAGCCCCTGAGGGGAAAGGATAAATTAATAACGCAGGAATATTGCAATGGTGACAGTGTAGGCACTGCCAGCTGCTTCCCAGGCTGTGAAATGGAGGTGATGGGTGGCCCTGGCTCTGCCAAAATCCAGCAGCCCAATATCCTGGGGTCCCTCCTGCCTCTGCTTCAGGGGCACAGCTTGGATCGAGTGGAGGGGGCTCTTGGGGGGAGATGCCTCCAGGTTGTTGGGAAATTTGTTGGTGGATGTGTTAATTATAAGGTTACTCAAGGCTGAGATGTTCTGTCCCTCCTATTTCTGCTGCTGCTGGGGAGTATTGATGCACCTCACCCCCAAACCACGAGCACTTAAGGAAAGTGTGGGAATATTGGGAAGGGATTCCTGGCTGGGAGGGTGGAGAGGGACTGGGATGGAATTCCCAGAGCAGCTGTAGCTGCCCCTGGATCCCTGGGAGTGTCCAAGGCCAGGTTGGAGCAGCCTGGGACAGTGGGAGGTGTCCCAGCCCAGGGATGAGGTGCGTTTTAAGGCCCTTCCAACCCAAACCAGGCTGGGATTTGGGGGTGAAGAAGGATGATAAGATCCAAGGGACACCCAAAAAATATGGAATGTGACTGTAAACTCCATGAGAAATTAATCCCAGAAAAAGCCAACAAAAGGAAAAAGAAAAAAAAGCACAGAAGCGTTGGACATCTGATGATAAGAAATTTCCTACCTGGTGCTCTAAAGAAATGTCACAGCGATTAAGAGTGAATCATATTAAGATTTCCCATGACTTTTTGAATGTGTAAAGCAAGAGTCAACAAAACCAAAGCCAAATCCCCAGGATCTAATCCTTGCAAGCTCAGCTCTTCATCAGGATGAGATGGTGCCAGTGTTCCCTGGGCCAGGACTGGAAAATAAATTCCCCCCCTCTGCCTTTTGCAGAGCTGGGTGCTGGAAAAGCTTCCTGTGTGGCACTAATGAATCCCTGGGGGTCGTGGCCGTGTGGCTTGGAATGAAAAGCAAAACTAACTGCTGGGGCTCTTGGAAGAAGAGCTGTGTCTGTCAATAAGATGCACTTCTGGGATCTCAGGGAGAAATGGAGAGGAGACCCTTGGTTCCTGCAGGACTGAGATGTGCTGGGGGAGCAGCAGAACCTTTGGTAGCTCCTGGCATCACTCAGCAGCCCTGCCCTTCCAACAGCAGCTTCTCTGGGGGGCTCCAGACCCTCATCCCACCCTGAGGGATGGGCTGGGACTGCAGGGAAGTGACCCTGGGAGTGTCCAAGGCCAGGCTGGGCAGGGCTTGGGGCACCCTGGCGTGGTGGGAGGTGTCCCTGCCCTAAACTGGGACTGGATGATCTCAAAGGTCCCTTCCCACCCAAACCATTCCAGGATTGCTTGGTTTTATAAACTGCTGCAGGACCCACAATAAAAAACAACCAACACCCACCTTTGCCTCTCAAAGTCTCCTCTGGAAGATCTTTGCTGCCAAAGTTTGGAGTCTGTGTTGAAGCCACAATCCTGACTAGAAAGAATTTTCTTTTCTGATCCAGGTGTTCATAAGAGAGTAGAAGTTGTAGAGAGGATTTTACCAGTTCTGGCCTCCAGGGTGATATTAAAGTGCAGGAGTTCTGGGATGTAGGACTGGTTTAATAGGATATTTATCTCCCTGAGAGAAGCTTTTGATAGAAACCTTGAAGTTGGAACAAGACTTCCCTATTCACGGAGAGATAAAGTTCTTTTTCTTGCTCAGATTCTCTATAAAGGATTTGTTTACTAGGACAAAGTTGGGTTTTTTCCCCTTAAAATTAACATTGTTGACAGAAACTTTTGAGAATTGTTTGCATGACAAGTTAATACCATTTCTATTCCTCCTCCAGGTGTGAGATTTATTTTTAATAACTAAATAAATGTTTCTCTTTAATAAACTGTCCCACAGCACATTCCCAGGAGTGGCTCTTCCCTTCTCCTGGTTTTCAGGGCTGGCTTGTTCTGAAGGAAAATGCACCATAAATCTACATAATTCTTAGTGTTTGCTGCTACTTCAGCCATTAAAGAGAGAATATCCAGGAAAATCTGTCAGTGTCTTCCCACCCAAGGGCTGCAGCCATGGGAACATTGATGCTGATGGACTTCTCACATGTGGTTGCCTTGGAGGAGCAATTAATCCTGATTTTCAGACAGCAGCAAAGCTGAGGGAGTGTCTACATTAATCTCCCTCACCAGAGCATCACGTCAGGAACCAGTGGTGGGATCACAACGGAGTTATTCCTGTTTGGGAGCTGAAAAAAAAAACCCTGGAAACTTGAGTAGTGACTCCACAGAAGTTCCAGCAGCGATTTTCTCTGTGTCCAGCCACTCTGCTTTGGAGCTGCCATGGGAACAGCTCCTCCAGTGAGGTTTCTCTCCAGATTGAGTGAAAAAAAGGGTTGTTGAAAATGAGAGCTCGTGGAATGACTTGGAGCAGAGGAAATCAGGAGATGGTGTGAGTGACAAATAGAATTGCTGGAATTGCTGGAAAAGATGGAGGGAAAAGATTCCCTGGGTCAGGAGAAGCTGGTTGGGCAGGATGGGAAGGTAGGAGCATAAAAAGAGCTTGGAAATGTGGGAAACACGGTGAAGAGGGGGAGAACTCCCTGCAAGGAGAGGTTTTTATTAGAGAAACTTTGTGAGCCCAAAATCTCTCGGCTGCCCAGAAGTCTGAGCATGGCAGGACATGTTCCTCTGCTCTCCACGGGGCCCTGGGCAGAGGCTGAGGTCTGGGGAGGCTTTGGAGGGGCTGGACTGCCTGGAATGCTGCTCATTCCCATTCCTCTGGTCCCAGAAAGGAGAGGATCCCTCCAGGAGAGGGACAGCTGGGAGCTGGGATCCCTCTGGGTGGGCAGGCAGCGTTTCTCAGGTTCAGAGACAGTCCTGGAAGTTTCACTGCCATTAAAAAAGGGGCAAAAGGGCTCTGTGTTGTCTCCAGTATTTGTATAATTAATAGAATGCAGGATATCAAATAGTATTTAACAGATATTTTCAGTGGTGCAGAGTTTGAGACTCAGAACTCTTTGTTCCATGAAAATTTCGGTTCCCAGAAAATTGTATCAGGGACCCCTCAAATAGTTCTGCCACAGACCAAAAGACATTTTCCCTCCTATGGAATATCTTTCTCCATGAGTAAATCATCTTTAGATGAGATTATTTCTTTATTTTTTTATTTTTGTAGCACCCGAAGCTGTCATAGATCACAGAGATCCCACTTGGATACATGACTTGGACTCTCTGACTCTATCACAGCCTTTCTTTTGTTCCCCAAACCCTTGTGTGGTTTTATTTTTTACTCATTTTCTTCCAAACCCTCGTGTGGTTTTCCACAGGATCTGTTTTTCCTGCAATGTCTGTGACCCTCGTGGAGGTTCTCCAAGGCCAAGCCTGTCAGAGGGTTTGTCCATCCCAGTGGCACCTTCATCCCCGTTCTGTGCAAGCAGAAGCTCCTTCCCCAGCAAACAGGTACAAATAAAAACTGGTTATGGAATCATTGAGTCCTGGAGTCCTTAAGGCTGGAATTGAAAGGGGAATCACCAAGTCCATCCCAGCAGGTCCAACCCCCCATGTTCCCCTCTAACTGTGTCCTCAGGGCCATGGACTGCTGTAATCCAGTCATTAAAGTTTCTCCTCAGCTCTTTAGACTCTTGCATTAGTAATAAGAACTTGATTTTTAAGGCCTGAAATGGGCAGGAGGTCCTTGATCCACAAGAATCCCTGGGGCTCCAGGGTAAGGAAGGCTGGTTTTCGTGGAGGAATTAATTTCTTATGAATTAATTCAGGAAGAATTTCCTCCTGCAAGGGGTGGTCAGGCCTTGGGAGGGGCTGCCAGGGAGGTTTGGAATCCCCATCCCTGGAGGTGTTCCCTTGGTGGGGATCAGGCACAGGTTGGACTTGATGACCTTGGAGGTCTTTTCCAACCTCCTTGATTCCGTGATTCCTCAGGAAAGGTTCATTTTTAGCAGGTAACATTCCCTCACCTAACAACATGCACCCACCTAAAATTATGTGTGTGTGTATGAACACACCACCACAAATATCCCATTTTGTTGGTGCCACTTAATGTGATAGAACCAGAAAAATAACTTGTAAATCACCGAGTTCTCACTGCAACCAGAACTCCATAATAACAAAATGATTAGAAAGCCATAAAAACCAGAGTTGTTTTGTCAGGATCATTTGCTCCCTGATCACAGAGCTGATAGAAAGGGGCTCTGGGCTTAAGTGATGGATGAGAGCCATTAATAGAAGCACAGACATTCCAGGGTGGTTTGTAGTCAAAATTAACAGGGAATGTAACAGTCTTGGATGGATTTGAGGTCTAGGGAGTGGTTGGGTGTAGTGGGAGGCTTGGAATAAAATACAGGCTCCTTCATGGATGAATTTCACTATTGTTTTGGGTATTAGGGGTTAGAAAATCCCCTCTTGCCTCCTTTTTCCCCTGGGGCACCTCTCGGATCCTTCAAAGGCCATTGGGACACACCTAAAACAGCTTCGTGATGACTGAAAGGGAAGGGTTTGGGGGACAGGACACAGGGAATGGCTCCCACTGCCAGAGGGCAGGAGAGATGGGATAGTGGGAAGGGATTCCTGGCTGGGAGGGTGGGGAGGGGCTGGGATGGAATTCCCAGAGAAGCTGTGGCTGCCCCATCCCTGGGAGTGTCCAAGGCCAGGCTGGAGCCCCCTGGGACAGTGGGAGGGTGTCCCTGCCCAGGGCAGGGGGTGGCACTGGATGGGCTTTAAGCCTCCATGGGACAGGAATGCAGAGTTTGTGCCTGGCTGTGTGAGGTTGGGAATGGCTGAGACAGAATCCATGGAATCATGGAGTGGTTTGGGTTGGAAGGGTCCTGGAGGATTTGTTTGAAATGCTGGTTTTGTGTCTCGCAGATGCAGTTTGACTTCTCCCTCTGTATTTATCACTTTAACATGAAAACAAACATCTCCAGCTCCAAATGCTTTTTGGATAATCCATGGAGTATTTGTATCTGCTCTACAAAGCTCCACTCAGCTGTCACTGAGCATGCAAATCTCTTTCTATAGATATCAGGAAAATAAATAGTAATTTTGTGTCATTCAACAAATTCTGGTTAAGAGGCTCTTGCACCTTAAAACCTGAGGGTATAAATTCTGCTCAAGTCAACTGCTAATGAGTGAACAGCAGCTGCTGCAGCCACAACATCTCTGACTTCCTACAAGAAAAATCAATGTTCTTAACATTGAAATATCTGCCCAAATGCTTTCAGCGTAACGTGAAAGAGATGGAACGTTTCTGTGCTACAGGAATGTTCCAGCAGTTTGTTTTCCTTTAAAAGCTTTGGAATATCCTGGCAGCAAGTGAATGATATTTATTGCAAAATGTAAAAAGAAGTGGCGAAGATGAGAAAGTGGGAAATTTAGGGATTTAGTTTTGCCAGTTAGGAGTGGAAGTGCTTACAGGCGTTTTGTTTGCACTGCCACGTGTAATGATATCCATTTATCATTCTCAGGTTTTATGGGATCATCCCACAGTGGGAGGGGAGGGGGGATTGTGCCCCTCTGCCCCTGGGGTGAGACCCCCCTGCAGAGCTGCTCCAGCCCTGGGATCCAACCCAGGGAGGACCTGGAGCTGCTGGAGAGGCCAGAGGAGACACCAAGGGGATCAGAGGGCTGGAGCAGCTCTGCTGGGAGGAAAGGCTGGGAGAGCTGGGATTGCTCAGCTGGAGGAGAGAAACTTTGGGGGGAACTCAGGGTGGCCTTCCAGGACCTGAAGGAGCCACAGGAAACATGGAGAGAGATTTGGGACAAGGGGGAATGGCTTCCCACTGCCAGAGGGCAGGGAGAGGTGGGATAGTGGGAAGGGATTCCTGGCTGGGAGGGTGGGGAGGGGCTGGGATGGAATTCCCAGAGAAGCTGTGACTGCCCCATCCCTGGGAGTGTCCAAGGCCAGGCTGGAGCCCCCTGGGACAGTGGGAGGTGTCCCTGCCCAGGGCAGGGGTGGCTCTGGATGGGCTGAGGTCCCTTCCAACCCAAACCACAGTGATATTTGTGATTCTATTCCGTGTTTTGTTAGTCTGTCATTGACACCAGCTTGGATGAAAGAGCCTGTGGTTTTCAGCCCGTATTAATTAGTGTTAATGAAGTCTTGCAATCAGTGAAATCTTTAGGAACATTAAAGGTATGTTCAGCCAGGAGAAAATCCTTCTCCTGGTTTCTCTGCAGCCTCACAGAGGGCAGAGCTTTGGGGACAGGGGAGGATTGTTTTCCCTCTCTGTGTCTCTCTCCTGAGGCTCATCCCCTCCTTGCTGACATGGGTTTTCCTTTCCCATAAAATCTCAGATAAGACTTTGGAAAGAGGCATAATTAATTGCGTGTTGCAGGAGGGGAAAATACATGACAAGACATATGTTAATGCCCCGGCTCCCTGCTGAGAATGAGAGTGATATTTAATCCAGAGTTAAATACCATGTGGCTTTGACCTATTGCTAATGAGCTGGTGTTTGCTTGAAGGTTGAAAGGCTGCTCAGGAGAAGTTTCAAAGCCAAGTGATTTGGTGTCTTTGCTGCTTGGCCACAGACATGTGCAGTGTGACCTGGGGGATCAGGATGTGTCCCCTCTTCCTGTGGCACAGAATCCTGGAACATGCTGAGCTGGGAGGGACCCCCAAGGACCATCCCTCCAACCCTCAGCCCTGCACAGCCCCATCCCCAAGAGTCCCCCCCTTGTCCCAGAGGCTCATCCCACCCCTCCTGCAGCTCTGGCAGCCTTGGGGCTGTGCCCACTGCCCTGGGGAGCCTGGGCAGTGCCCAACCCCCCTCTGGGCAAAGAAGAGCCTTGGCCTGAGACCAACCTGGCCCAAACTGAGTGATCTCTGCTCAGGTCCCAGCCTATTTGTCTCCTTTCAACACCACAACCTTAAATCCCATTTTTAGAGTCTCACTGAAGTCCATTTTCAAACGTCCAAGATCTGAGCAAGTTTTCTTCCCACTTTCTCACTGTTATGAAAATGCACAGAGCTGTATTCCCTTGTTTTAAGTTTGTGGCAGCTGTGCTTGAGCTCTGAGATCTGTGGAACTGGGAACTGGCACCTCTGAAGCCACAGCTCTGTGCTCCCAGCAGGGACAGCCCCAGGTGACTGTGGCTGCAGGTGCAGGAAATCCTTGGAGTTTTCCCCACAAAGGGACTCTGGCAGTCCCTCCTGTGCTATTCCCTGCACAGGACTTCGGATGGATTGAGGACATCCAGGTCTAGAATGCAGATGGCAAATTCCCAAGGCAAGAGGTTGAAATGACTGCCAACATCGAGGCACCTCCAAAGGGAGTCAGAGCTAAACTGGGATTTGCCTGGGGCACTGGTGCCCTCTGGCACTTCCAGTTCTTGGACACTGGGTGTGTGCAGGGCAGGGAAGGGGCTGAGGGAGCTGGGGGGCTCATCCTGGAGCAAAGGAGGCTCAGGGGGCCCCTGGAATTCTCTGCAATCCCTGCCAGGAGGAGAGGGAATGGTCTCAGGCTGGGCCAGGGCAGGGGCAGGGTGGAAAAATCCCTTTCCTGAAGGGTCTGGTCTGTCCATCCCTGGAGGGATTTAGATGTGGCACTTGTGGATTGTGGTTTGATGGTGCAGTGGTCAGTGGAGTTATTTCAGATTCATTCTTCATAATGTCTCAAGATTGCAGTTGGTTTCCTCCATCACTTTCACAGGTTTCCTTCCTGTTCTTCCCGTATTTCTTGGGGCTGTTTCGGGGGATCCAGTTCCAGCCTCAGTTCTGGGGGAGGCTCAGAACCCCCTTTGCTGTGTCCCTTTTTAGCTGTCAAACACCACCTAAAGAATTGGTGATTTTCACCCCCTATTGTGTGTTCCTGCAACTTCCTGAACATCTTTTAGGTGCTTCTCTAATTTTTTATTTTCCTTCCCTTCCTATTTCACTGCAGATGCCTGGGGATGTAATGATGATTCAGCCTCCAATTTACCTGATTCATCATGTTAAATCCACTGACAAAATCTGCTGCTCTTAAATCCTGTAACACTGGGAAGAAAATTTGTTTTCTAGCCAGAATGCATTATGGCTTTTAGGACTCTGAAACTGCAGCCTCAATAGCATTACATTCATTTTTTTTTTTTGTTAGTGTTGGGTTATTTTTGTTCTGTAGGAACAAAAGTCCTGGGAATTATTTTCATCTTTTTATTTTCTTTCTCCCCCTCTGTGTTATTTCCTTTCAGAGACCTTTCAGTCTCCAAGTCTTTATTTCAGTGAGTAACATTCCTACATTATCTGGAACTCCATGGTTTTTCCTCATGGGCTTTAACATCAATCACATCCTTTTAAATGTCAGTTGTGTTGCTTCATGTATTATTATTATCATTATTTATTATTATTATTGCCATCTTAGATGCTGCAAACTGAACTTGCATTGTGGATGGAAAACTGGACCCTTAGACCCTTGCTTGGCTGACTTCTTCCATGGAACAGGGTGGTTATCTTCTGGGGGGCAGCATTTTGGGACAGAAGTGAATTGATCTGGAGAGTCTGGGATGAAAATATCAGGGAAATCCTGGCAATCCTTGGCTCCAGGACTGGCTGTAACCTGGGGGTGTTGACTCCTGGACAGCCCCACTGACTATTCTGGGACCAATGGAGGGGGCTTGAGCCTTTCCTTGCACAAGATATTTCTCTCTGAGAATTCATTGCTTGTCAATTAAGTCCAGAATTTGCTGAATCCCAGAATCCCAGACTGGTTTTGGTTGGAAGGAACCTTAAATCTCATCTTCCTGGGAAGGCTTTTCCACGTTGCTTAAGTTGCCAAACCTCAATCATGCTCAAAATCCAGAACTCTGATGAGACACATGGGAAGCAAAGCTGATTCAAAGAGTTTTCAGGTCTATTCCTGGTAAGTCCCAGGACATCAGGAATCTTTAAAAAGATATATATTAAAAAAATGTGCTGGCTGTAACCTGGGGCTCCAAGATGTATTCATGTACCCACGCCCAGTAATTCCTGGTGGAGGTCTCTTTGCACAGTTCCTGCTGTAGAGGACAAAGAAAGACACAAGTAAAGCAGAAGCTGCAGCAGCTGCAAAACCAGGCAGAAATGAAATTCTGGAGGTAAAGTCTGAGCTCTCTGTGTTACACATGGGGGTTTTATTTATTTTTCCATGGCACTCATGACAAGTCAGTCCTGTGGCACCTCCTGGGTTTTGACATGGCTGAGTCAATCTGGTGGGGGAAGCTGGGCTGTGGTGGTGAGTCTGCATCAGGGGAAAATTCCAATGTTCCTCCAGAAAAAATGGCCCCATTCAGGACCTTGCTACAATTTGAAATATGGCCCCTCAGCAGAACAGAACACACCAGTTCTGCCCAGGTAATCTTTGCCCTGCTGAAGGCAGAGCTTCCACACGTGCCTTGCAGGGCTGAGTTGCATTTTGATGCCAACAGATGTTTCCTGGGATGAGCGAGGACTCACAGGACCAGGTCCTTTGTCAGCACCAAACGTGACATCGATCCCGAGCCAGCCCTGGCAGTGACACCAACCTGCCTGATGTCACACCTCCCCTGGGCTGCTTCTACCAAAGGAGACCTAAAATCCTTCCAAGAGCTGCATTTTCCCTCCTTACCCACTCAAAGGTTTGAGGGGAAAGGTGGGAGGAGGTGGAAGTGGTGCAGAGTGTCAGGAGTTTGTGCTGGTGGGACCCAGCTATAAATTATTGGACTTTTTATTTGCACTAAACCCCATTTTTTCTCTTCTCATTAGTGTGTTGTGAGGTTTGCCTTGATTTAAAAAATCTATTTTGAGAGTAATAGAAGCAAGAATCACAGAATTAAGGTTGGGAAAGACATTTAAGATCATCAAGACCAACCAAGAACTGGCACACCATGTCCACCACTAACCATGTCCTTGAGAAGGGTTTCAGCAAATGAAACATCACATTTTTAGTTGGAACTGGCTCCAAAGTCAGGGTCATTTCCTTCAGCCAACTTGGGTGGTTTCTCTGGAGGTTGGACATTCACTTTATATCTGGTTTATTTAAACCTGAACTCATCATTCTAGCAAATTAGTCTTGTGTGCTGATCCTGGGAAGGAAAATCTCAGCAGGTCTGGAATAGTGGTGACCACTGAGAATTCCAGACTGGTTTGAGTTGAGAGGAACCTCAAAGACCATCTGGTTCCCACCTCCTGCCCTGGGCAGGGACACCTCCCACTGTCCCAGGGGGCTCCAGCCTGGCCTGGGACACTCCCAGGGATGGGGCAGCCACAGCTTCTCTGGGAATTCCGTCCCAGTCCCTCCCCACCCTCCCAGCCAGGAATTCCTTCCCAATATCTAATTCCCAGGAACTGGACTCTTTCAGCATGGCCTTTTTGCTTAGGCTTGGAATTAACACCTGAGCCTGTGCCATGGTCTAGTTTGCCAGGTTTTTTGGTTGGAAAACTTTTTAAAAATTATCTTATCCCTGTCTGTCAGTGGTTATAGGAGTGAAAGCCTCAGCTTCCCCAAAGAGGAGCAGACAAAGTTCATGTCTGACGTGTGCATTTGACAAGAAAAATGGATGTATTCCCTCTGCTCAGACATGCATTTATCTCAAAAGTGTTTTCAAACCAATCCTGGATGAAATGCAAGTACTTGTTCTGGAAAACAGCTCTGCTTTCCTCTTGAACACCAGCTCCTACTCAGGTTTTTTGCCTTGACTGGGTTCTATGCCCAGCCCTCAGAAACTTTGGGTTTATGGTGCATTCTCATAGTGCTTTGTAAAAGAGGCTTGAACGCCTCAATAAATTATATTGCCTCGTTCTCCTTTTTTGCAAAGGCCTGGAACAAATCTTCTCTTTTCAGAACCTGCATAATTTTCACTATTTAAGGTTTCAACCATTTTCCTAAAGTAAAACCTGTTAAGCTCTAATTCCTGAAGTGGCATTAGACCTTTTTATAATTATTCCATGAAAATGTGACTGTGAACCTGTTAATTAATTGCTGATCCTGTGTAAGAAGGGGAGACTTAATCCACTGCTCACCCAAAGGATTACATTTGGGCAAAGAAAACAGAGTTATGTGACAATGAAAGAATCACTGTGCTGCAAAATTTGGGATACTTAAGAATTCCCTGGGGAAGTCTGTGCTAATTTCTCCTGTTCTTCCTTCCTTCCCTAATTGTCTGGTGCTAAAAAAACAAGGTATGGGGGGAAATCTGCCTTTGGTTTGTGTGGTGTTGCTGTTCCATAATAATATCCTGGCCCTGGTTGTAGTCTGGGGTTTTCTTTGGAATATATTGGGAGAGAAAGCTTAAACAAAGCTTTGGTACTTGGTTCTTCCTTTGAGCAATAGGAACAGTGTTAAAATATCCTTTATAGCTTGATATTTTCATTTATAATGGTGACATGACTTACAGCTCTTGAAGAAGCATTTGATAGGGAGGGATGAAGCTTTCAGGATCTTTTATAAATTATGTGTCAGGCATAGAATTAACAGAGTTCAGATCAGTTTGCTTCACAGACAACCCTAAAACCCCAAGGAATTGTCTCAAAAGGCAAAGGAATGTTGCTGCAGACAGCACTAGAGGGGGGACCAGCCAGTCTGTCATCAGCACAAGCAGCAGCACCACTGGATTGTGTGTTAACACGGCCCTGCTTCTTGCTCTAATTAATGCCCCTCAAGTGCTCAGCTTATTAAATGTGAAAGGATGCTAATTCGGTGGCAGAAAGCACCGATGTGTCAGTGCTGTTTGGCAAACACGAATGCCAGGAGGGCTGAGCGGTTGTTCCCCTGTCTCCCCTCCTCCTGGAGCCTCCAAGGTGCTCCCAAAAGGGGTCTCCAGGCAGGAGCTCTGGGGATCTGAGGCAAATCTCTCCTCGGTGCTGGCCCATCTGTCCCTCAGCTCATCCCCCTGCCTTGCAGGGCTTCCCTGCTCAGCCTCCCTCGCCCAAACTCTGCCCCTCTGGGGATTGCCTCAAAAATTGGGAATGAGCAGGGATGTGCAGCTCTGCCCGTGTGAGGAGCAGCTGAGGGCAGGAGCCCAGGGAATGGGCTGGAGCTGTGTCAGGGCAGGGGCAGGGGGGATCTCAGGCCAAGGCTCTCCTTTGCCCAGAGGGTGGTTGGGCACTGCCCAGGCTCCCCAGGGCAGTGGGCACAGCCCCAAGGCTGCCAGAGCTGCAGGAGGGGTGGGATGATCCTCTGGGACAGGGGCGGACTCCTGGGGATGGGGCTGTGCAGGGCTGAGGGTTGGAGGGATGGTCCCTGGGGGTCCCTCCCAGCTCAGGACATTCCAGGACTCTGTGTGGGCAGCCCCAGGACGGGCTGTGTCCTGCCTGCCCTGTGCCAGGGGGTGCTGTGCCCTCTGCCAGCCCACAGCCGAGCTGGAATGGAACCCCAGCCTGGTTTGGGCTGGAAGGGACCTTCAACCCACCCAGTGCCACCCCCTGCCCTGGGCAGGGACAGTCCCACAGCTGCTCCGGGCCAGTGTTGCAGCACTGTCAGTGTACAAACCTGCTCCCTCTCAGAGCAGACCAGCCCTCACTGTGCTGCTCTCGTGTTTCTGGCCAGCAGGAGCAGCTCTGTGGGACACCCAGGCCCGGAATGACCTCGGGCTGTGGCATCACCCCCATCCTGCTCCTTGGCACGTCCAGGAGAGCCCCAAGGACCTGCCCATGGACCTCCCCAGGCTGATACAACGCTTTCTGCTTCCCCCTGCAGCTGCTTCACTCATTTACCAGGCCAAAATTAATTGGAAATTTGTATTCCAGGGCTTCCCGAGGAACTAAAGGACGTCACCTTCTGCACCGAAGGCAACTTGTCACAGCTGATCAAAGGGTGGTGGCAAAGGAGCTGTGTCAAACACTGAGCACCTGCAGCAAGGCGCCTGCTGGGCTTTCAGGAGCATCCCCTGCCCTCAATCCCACTGGGGGAAACACAAAGAGAACCACAGCGAGAAATAAATAAAGCACTGAGTTAATTCCGCGAAGAATTAGTGTTTCCTCTTCAGGGGGAACAGTCACTCACACGATTCTTTGTATTTGCCAATTTTCAGGATGTCACTTCAGACCTTTCTGGCAGTGGCTGAATCTCTTGGGGAGGGGGTTAAAGGAGGACACACAAAATTAGAGCCCAGGCTGATGGTTCATGAGCTGCCAGAAGCCCAGAGCTGAGAAATGGGGATTATTCACAGCTGCTCCTGTTTAAATTGCTGTGGCATCACTTCCTTGCTGTGCTCTGGGGCTTCCAGGCCACCAAATTCAGGCGATAAAGCATTGATTTATATTTATATATATTGAGCTCAGCTCTGTGAAGAGTCACCAAACTCCATGTGATTCTATCTGGCAACTTCATGTGCTAATTTTGGACCTGCCTGGTAAGATGTGGTGTGTGAAATCCTTCTCTGGGCAAAAGCTTCTTTGAAATTTTGGTCAAATTAATATTTAAGCATTTTTTACTCTTAGTAATTTTTTTATGGCTGGTGTGATTTTTTTTTTCTGGTGTGAAATGTCGACAATTTTGGTTTTCCTGTGCTGGCTTTGCCTCCTCCCATCAATAATAGCCTTTGGCAGGGGTTTAGAAAACTGACAAGTTGTTGGATGTAAAACAGATTTGCCCATGGGGGAAGAATCTTTCTGGCCAAAACCTCCCTCCTATAAATCAGGAGCACCACTGCTTGTTTAATTGACAAATTTGAGAACTCACCAGGGGAAAATGAAGTCACTGAGTGATGACAAGTCACTTGTTCATGCTTTTTATTTTAGAAATGCCACGCAGATAATGAGAAGCCAAGGAACTTTTGATTAATCTACTTGATCTGGCTGCTCAGAAGGGGGGAAAAAATCTTTTGGTTAATGAGTTGTTGTTTGGAAGGAGCTCAGGAGCCGACAGCAGTGATTAGCTTAATGAATCAATCAAGGGCAACAGAAGTTGGGCTGGGGGTGGCCACTTGGGCAACCACCACTGGGAGAGAGATCCCAGGCAGGGTGTTGGTGCTGCTGAGGTGGGTTTGGGAAGTGGAGGAGACAAGGCAGCAGGTGGTGGAGGAGGAGCCCAGTTTGACAACCTGTGTGTTTGTGACCGTGGTGGATCCCATTTGTTCCTTAGATTGGCTCAGTCCTGGTCCCTGACCTTCTGTGAAGGGCACAGGGGGATCTGGAGGGGTGGAATTTGTCCCCAGAGTTTGTTTCAAAAGGAGGGATGTGGCTCCTGTGGCAGCAGCAGGAGTTGCTGCCTCTTTGCACTCTCAGCCACGACACCTTTTTCATGGAAACATTCCCTGCCTGCAGAGTTTCTTTGTTTTTTCTAATGGTCTGTGAGTTAAGAAACGAGTGTAAATGTAGGTTTTGGTTTTTGTTGAGGCCCTGTAGGCTGAGCAGCTCACTGAAGGCTGTGGGGTTCCTCTGAGCTGATTCAGTCCAATAATTCCAGTTGAACTGGAACGTTTCCTGTAGAGCAACACTCAGCCTTGTGTTAAAGACCTCTGGCAGTGGGGTAGTTTTCTTCAGTCGTTAATTATTCACACCTTTACTTCAGGAGGGGTTTTTTTCCCTCTGTGATTCCAGCACTTTCCCCCTTGTAACCCCTGGAAATTGATATTTGTTCTTCCCTCGATTAAGTGCTTGCTCCAGCAGGTTTTTATTATCCTTTTTGGCTTCTCCAACTGTGGGCAAAGTGCCCCTTTCACCCCCTCTTTGATCAACTAAGTACTTTGACCTCTGCAGATCTTGCTCTGTGCTCCTTCTTTCTAAGCCCTCAATATGTTTTTGTGGCTTTTCCCTTCCCACTCTCCTGTCTGGAATTGTGGAGCCCTCCTCAGATAAATCTTTTAAATGGTTGTTTTCTCAGACCTGAGAACTGTCCTGACCCTTCACTGTCTTCAGCAATGGAAGGGGAAGAATTGGTCATTCTGGTTTTCTCTTCTGGACCTGCCCTTCATTTGCTGAGGGACTTTTCACCAAAACTTAAATGCTTTTCATCCTTTCACTGGGGGCAACAATTTCCTTGTACCTCAGGGACACAACATTCAACTTGCAGCTCCTTTAAGTTTGGATGTTTCAAAAGCATTTGTGCCAAAACTCTGATGTTTAGGAGGAATCTTTTTCCCCCTTATTTCAGATGAAATTAGTTTGGACTTGAATTTGTGTATAAAATTCTTCAAGTACAGATGGACAAACTTCTGCTAAAGCTTCTTCCAGTCTGAGCTGAAGGACTCCAAAGGGTCAGAAGGGACTTCAAACACCATCCAGGGACACCTCCCACTACACCAAACCTTTGGATCATCTGTCCAGCCCCTCCTGTTGTCTGCTTTTCATGAAAAGAACCCAGAGGAGATGCTGGAGTGCTCTAATTAAAGCCATGTTTCAGCCAGGTTGGGTTGGGCTGCTCTGCAAAAAATTGCACATTTTGTGTGAAACTTAATTTGGGAGACTTGACAAAGTGTGGAGGGGGAAAAACCTCAAGTAATGGATTGGTTGCTACTCAGGGTAAACACTCCTGCTGCTGTGTACAGAGGCACAATGTGCTGTGGGGATGCTTGATTTGACGTGGAACATGATGGATATTTTGTGCATAAAATGGGGTAATTTAACAATCTGCTAGGATTGAGGCTTAACAACCAGAGGCAGCTTTCTTTCCATGCAGTTCACACTTAAATTGGGAGAATTGTAACCATTGCACAGTGCAGAAACTGCAGCTGGCTCAGGCAAAGGCTTAGAAAAAAATGGGCTTTGCAATTAAAATTCAAAGATTAGAAGGTACAAAGGCAGAGTTAATGGTTTGTGTTTTCGGTTCTTTTGAGGCATCAGCTAAAGGCCACTTGAACACCATTCTGGGAACTTTAGGTTTATCAAAAAACATTTTCTAGTCAACTTTTCCATGGAATTAATCTTCTATTTATATCAATTACTTGTTTTGCCTCAGTCCTTGAAGGTCTCAATTGAGCCTAAACAAGGATGGACTTAGAGAGTTAACTATATTTAAAATCAGATTTTTTTTTTTTTGCTAGAACATGAATATTTTGAGATTTATTTGTCCTGAGAAGCAAAAAGACAGTGTTTTCCATGGCTGCTGTGGGATTGCTGAGGATCTCTCATGGCTTGGTGCAGAAATTGTGGTTTTGTCATGTTTGGATGAAACCTGCTGCAGTTGCCACGTGGATTTTAGGAGCTGTACACCAGTTTTTGCTTGTTTTTCATTAAATAGCTACTAGGAGACACAAAGGAGATTACAGCAACCGAATTAGATGTAATGTAGCTTTGATTTTACTGTAATGGTACTTCTCTGTGTTATTTACTCCGTGACATTCCTGCAGTTCTGCTGCTCTTCATGTTGGAATGGGAATGTCCTACAGCTGATTCCTTCAAATCCTCTGATTTCCTCGTTAATGCTTTGGATTTATTTTGCTCCCAACATGATAAGTTGATTAGAAGGACAGAGCTCCTCTGCTGCGAGGAAAAGCTGGGAGGGTTGGGATTGTTCACCTGGAGAAGAGAAACTTTGGGGGGAACCTCATTGTGGCCTTCCAGGACCTGAAGGAGCCACAGGAAACAAGGAGAGAGACCTTGGACAAGGGATGGAAGGACAGGACCCAGGGAATGTCTCCCACTGCCAGAGGGCAGGAGAGATGGGATATGGGGAAGGGATTCTTGGCTGGAATACAATTCCCAGAGAAGCTGTGGCTGCCCCTGGATCCCTGGATGTGTCCAAGGGCAGGTTGGAGCCCCCTGGGACAGTGGGAGGTGTCCCTGCCCAGGGCACTGGATGAGCTTTGAGGTCCCTTGCAACACAAACCATTCCATGACAAACCAGCTGTTGGGGACAGGGAATGCCATTCCCAGCCCAGAATTCCTGTTTATCTTTCCATGATGGGAATGCAGGAGCTGTAAATCACCTCGAAAGATGTGAAAGGCAAGCAAAGAACTCTCCATCCCAGGGAAACCAACTCTGATTCCCAGTCAGGCAGAGGTGTGGGGAAGAATAGCTTTGCCTTTCAGCTGGAAAACACCTTGGGATGTGTGGATATTCCTGGGGCTGTCCCTGCAGGAAACAGAGGTTCCCTTTTCCCAGGCAATGCTCCCATTTACGTGCAGGGGGTGATGTTGGTTTTGCAGCGTTTTAGTGTTTGCAAACAAGCCTGGAGAGCGTTCCCAGAGATATGGGGGCTGTAGAACAGGGTGTGCAGCAAATTCCCCTTTGGAGGGGCGGCAGGGAAGCCCTCAGGGCAGGGGGGATCTGGGAAGGACAGCAGGGAATTGTAGAATGTCCTGAGTGTGTGCTCTGGGCTGGGTGACAAAGGGGGGATCAGTCAGAGCTTGGACTGAGCCTTGGAGCTTCTTCCAGTCTCAGTGATTCCATGGGAAGCTTTTCACTGGACAAGAAAGAGCAGCTTGAAATCCTTCCCTGTACCTTGGCCCTGCCTTGAGGCAGCTTTTCCTCAGCCTCCCCCTCTCCCAGCATGGAGAGCACGTGCACTGGTCCTGGGGGTCACACTGGGCCCTCAGCCAGGAGGTGGTTCTGCTGTGACCCAGCACACCCCATCCTGCCCAGATGTGAAGTGAGGTTGGAACAGCCTCCCCAGGGCGGTGGTGGGGGCAGCACCCCTGGAAATGCTCCAGGAACGTGGATGTGGCTCCTGGGGACGTGGGTCAGTGGTGGGAGATGGTTGGACTTGAGGACCTGGAGGGTCTCTTCCAACCTTAGCAATTCCATGGTGCAGTGAAATGGGATTGTCCCGTCCTAGCTGAGCTATGAGGGGCCTGTCAGGAGGGTCAGATTGTATTTCCTGGGTATTTGTCACCTCTAGGAGCAGCATTTTCCACCAGGGTCATCTTTTCTAGAGCCAGTTGTCCTCAATCCTCATCAATCCCTGGGAGACACCAGAGTGTTCCTTTTCCTCAAGGTTAAAGGATTCTTTAATAATAATAAGAGGAAAGGTAAGGTTCCTTTTCCTCATGACATGCTCAGGAGACTCTGCAAATTAAGGGGGATAAATAACACACACACACGAGATTTATTTCTCTGTCCTTGCCCTGGGGTCCTTTGCAGCTGGAGAAGGTGTGGAGGTTTTATCAAGGGTTAGTTCTGCTCATATTGTCACTTTGGAGGCTGTGGAGCTTTCTAGGAATGGAATCATGGAATCATTAAGGTTGGAAAAGACCTCCAAGGTCACCAAGGCACCTCAAGGTCCCCTCAGCCCTCATTTCCTGCTGGAATTTGACCACAGATGATTCAGGAGCAAAGCTGGGAAAGCCTCTACAGCCCCAGGAGAGGTGGCAGAGGCAGGAGCTCATTCCCTGGTGAGTGTCCCTGAGCTGGGGACACATGGGGAGAGGAGTGGGGAAGGAGCACAAGGGTTTGGGTCGGAACCTCCCTCCGGCAGAGCATCGACTGGGCGTTTCTGCTTCAGATTTCCATTGCTTGAGGGAAAGGTGGTCAAGCAAAAATAATGGAGAAAACTCCTGGGTAACCCTCCCCCCTCTTGAGGAGCTATTAGGCACCTGTCAGAGCAATTAGTGGGCAATGTAATTTGCATATAATTGCAGAATAATTGCCAATGTGCCAGTGTTGGTTTGGGTTTTTTTTTCTTTGTTAAAGCTAATGGAAGTTAATATGCCACTGGTGTTTCTGATGTACCCACAAAACACGCTTTAATACACCATTAAAATGTATAAACATGCATTAATCTGAGTTAAGTTTCTCGTGTCGTTTAATAGGAAGGTGAGCATAAAATCTGAGGTTTCTTTCAGACACTCCGAGCTCCAGCTCTGTGAGCGGGCAGCGTTTTAAGCAGGGGACCAGACTGATGAGGAGTCTGTTGCACACCTCACTCATTGCCAAGTTCAGTGGCAGTTAATTTTAGGCTTCTAAAGTCATATTTCAAAGCTTAAAATTATTGGAGTGTCCAAGGCCAGACTGGAGCCCCCTGGGACAGTGGGAGGTGTCCCTGCCCAGGGCAGGGGTGGCACTGGGTGGGCTTTGAGGTCCCTCCCAACCAAACCATTCGGAGATATTCCCCAAAATGAGGAGGCAATGGGAACTCTCAGGAGTTCTTGGTATGAAAATCCCCCCTCCCAGTTGGTGAACTGATGGAATTCAATCATAACTCCTCGTGGAGGGCTGCAAAAAAACCTGTTGTACCTTGTATCATCTTTTGGGAAGTGCATTTTGCAATCAAGTAAAATCATATCTCGTGTTTCCCTCTGAGTTTTGTCCCTTCAGGTTTTTGCCTGCTTTGCTGTTAAGGTAAGTATTTGATTTGATTTAAGCAGGAGATGAGCACATTGAAAGCAGAGCTATTGATTGCAGGGCTATAATTCACAAAATTGCAGTATTTTCTTTATTGAAGCTCAGAAAAATGAAGCAGCAGCACAGCTGCTGTTTAAGGTAAGTAGGCAGAGAGTGAGCACCTTAACATAAAACCAATGAATTCTCTCCCATCCTCCTGTGCTGAGAGGGAAGAGCTGAAGTTTTATTGTCATTGTTATTTTTGGATGGAGCAAAATTCAAATGGCTCAAAATCCCCAGAATCTGCAGCTGGAGGAGGAAAGGGCTCTTTGTGTCCTGGTAGTTGTGTGGTCTGCCCATGGGAGATGGGAAATGGAGACACTTGTAGAGTTTTCTGCTTTATTTTACAGAGTCCTGTCTGCATTTGTGTCTGCAGGGCCCTCTGAGCTGCTGTTGTTCCTTTTATTTATTTTATTTTCATTTTTAATTTACCTGTTGAAGCAGCTCCTGGTATCCTTGCTTCACCTTCATCTTCCACCACCCTGGAATCACAGAATGTTAAAGGTGGGAAAGGACCTCAAAGCTCATCCCATCCCACCCCTGCCCTGGGCAGGGACACCTCCCACTGTCCCAGGGGGCTCCAACCTGGCCTTGGACACTCCCAGGGATCCAGGGGCAGCCACAGCTTCTCTGGGAATTCCATCCCAGTCCCTCCCCACCCTCCCAGCCAGGAATCCCTTCCCAATATCCAACCTAAGTTTCCCCTCTGTTCCCATCACTCCAGTTCCTCTCTTGCTTCCCTGGAGTCCCTTCAGANATATCCAACCTAAGTTTCCCCTCTTTGTTCCCATCACTCCAGTTCCTGATGGACAGCTCCTCTCTTGCTTCCCTGGAAGGTGCCCTGAGATCTCCACACAACCTTCTCCTCTCCAGGCTGAACATTCCCACCCTTCCCAGTCTGTCTCCATAGGGAGGTGCCCCAGCCCCCTTATCACCATCACCTCCTCTGGCTCTGCTCCCACAGCTCCCAACCCTTCCCACCCCAACATCCACGAGGGCAGAGCCAAGCCATGACCCCCAGGAGGGAAGAGCTGTCACCTCTGCCCCCACAAGGCACCACAAGCCTCACTTCCCACTCCTTCCCAGGAAGGCTTTGAACAAGTTGCTGCAGGGGGGGCTCAGGTTGGGTGTTGGGAATCATTTCCCACTGGAAGTGTGGTTAAGGTTGGCACAGGGTGCTCAGGGTGGCTCCCCATCCCTGGAGGGCTGTGGGAGCCCTGTGGCACTGGGGGACGTGGGCAGTGGTGGCCTTGGCGCTGCTGCTTGGGTTCAAGGAGCTCTATCCCAGCTTTCCTGATTCCAGGATTCCTCAGGAATCCCCAGAGCTGCCCTGGGCTCAGCACTGCAAATGCCAAGGTGAGAAATGCCAACATTCCCTCCTTTAACCTCCAAATAAATCCATCCCATTCCCTGGATTCAGGAACCTCAGACTTGCCCATCTATTTTTCCTTGGGCAGGAAATTATTTTCCAGTGAATTTTTACATAACTCGAGGTAATTGAGTGCTTAATATTGGCAATATTTTTACATTTGCTTTCCACGAGTATTTAAATATTTGAACATAAAATAAGTTCTTCCACCACACTAATAAAATCTAAGGACCTAATAGTCAAATTCATTATTAGAGGCAGTAAATCACCTTGGGTGGGTTTACTTTAACTTCCACTATAAATACAGATTTATGAGCTTTCCTATTGCATGATTTATTTGCCTTTTTTTTTTTCCCTGAGACTATCTCCCTCTTCCTAACTTCCAATATACATGAAAAGGGATTAAATTGGTGAGGAATTACTTAAAAAAATTAAAAATAAAAAACGAGGTCACTTTCTCCAACTAGACAGCTCGGGTGTAAATTTGAAGGTGGTTTTTTTGATGGGAATGTTGTGGGGAAGAAAATTCTGGGTTGTGGAATAAGAGGGGACATATATTTGTGTGCTGCTGCTTTTAGTGCTGGGTTATTGACTCCAGAGTGTGTTTGGAGCAGCCTTGAATTTGCAGCAGTAAAACACTTCCCATTGGTGAACGTTTGTAGTTAATAAATTGCATTTCATGGAGGCAGCAGCCTGTATTTACCAGTTGCTTTCTGCAACCTGTGGGATTTTTCATCATTCCAGGGAGAACTGCCTTAAAACTTGTAGTTTCTGGGTAACTTCAGCCAGGCTCATTTTATTTTTTTTCTGAGGCTGAGGAAAGACCTACATGGGGGAAATGTGAGACATAAGAGGCTCTGAGGAAATATTAAAAGAGAGAAATTCATTTGTGGGGGTGGAAGGAGGGGGAGAGAGGTGTTAAAATCCTGCTGCTAACGGGCTGTGTGGCACCTGCCACTTCCAGGAGCTCTTCATGGCCTCTGTGACTTAGAAAAGAAACATTTAAGCTGAGGTTTAATAAATCTTGAGGGCTCCTGAGTGGGCCAACAGCCCCAAACAAGGCTGTGTGTCCCAGCCCAGGAGCACATTTAGACATTCCAGTGTTTCTGCAGCTCTTCATTTGACATAATTAAGCACTGGTTGGGTCCTGGGTGTTTGATTGGCACCCAAAGACATCTCCACTTTTATTTTGGTGTCCTTTTGTTGCCTTGAGAGCCTGTGGTGCCACCAACCAACTCTGCCTATGTCATGATATCAATTTTTCACTGAGTTGGACGCCTTCGTTTTTGGGAAGGGGGAGGTAAAATGGGAGTATGAATATGAAATGGCCTCTCTATTTTCACTTCAAAGTCTATTTGGGCTGCTTCAAAGACTTCCCTTGCTAAAGAGAAATCATGTTTTTCAAAAATACTTTAAAAAAGCCAAAAAAACCAACTTTGTGCTGAAAAAACTTATCCTCAGATGACTCGAGCAGTGCTGGGCAGTGGTGATTTTACCACTTAATCATCGTGGGAGCTTTGATTGGCAATGGGTGATGCCTCCAGGCCCTTCATCTCTAGAACTCCATTTAAATTAAAAATAAGGCAAAACATTTTGCTCCAACACGTCCCTCCCTCTCCCTGTTTAGCATTCTCCTGTTGTCACCCAGATTGCACAGGAAACCCTTCATTTATCTCTTTGCCCTTGTGCAATGTCTGCTTAAACATCCTTCAGTGCAATTGAAGAGTCTTGATTTGCTGGTAATTCCATCCCCAGTAATTCTGCTTCATATTATTTAATTATTACACTGAAGGCATGAAGGAAATGTGGTGCTGGCTGCTGATCAGTTGACAGTGGGATTAATAAATGATGGGATTAATAAACAGTTCCAGCCTCATTGCTGGGAACAGGACCTCACACGCTGCAATGGATGGTTAATATTCCTCTGGGTTTAATGGGCTTTGAATCAGGAATTAGAAAAGACAACCCCACTGTTCATCTCCCTGTGTCTCCAGCAGGTCACAGCTCTGAATTCCTTGGAGTAATTGTGTCTCTGCTGAGGGTGGCAGAGGCTCTGTGGCTCCTCAACAGAAACCCAGGGGAAAACTGGATTTCATTTTCAGAACATTGATGATTGGATTTTTAATATTTTTAAAACTTTTTTCTCTCATTTTTCCCCCCAGGAAGTTTGTTCCCACTTTTTTCCTTTTCCCTCTTAAATGGAATTTTTATCCCCACAGCAAAAATGACTGATAATTTATTTCTTCTTTTATTTCTGAAATAGGTCATTCTGGGTTATTCCAGTAGAGATGGTGGCACCTAAAAGTGAAAACTCGACCTCTTGGCTTCTACAAGGGGGTGCTTTTCTTCCAATTAGCTGAGTATCCATGAAATGCTGAAATGTGCCTTCACATTGAAAAGGATTGGATTTCCACGGGGTATTGGGAAGGGATTCCTGGCTGGGAGGGTGGGGAGGGGCTGGGATGGAATTCCCAGGGAAGCTGTGGCTGCCCCATCCCTGGGAGTGTCCAAGGCCAGGCTGGAGCCCCCTGGGACAGTGGGGGGAATGGGATGAGATTTAAGATCCCTTCCCATCCAAACCATTCCAGGACTCTATGGATTGTTTTCCAAGGTTTATCCTTGAAGTAATTTTGTGGATATTCCAGAGTAAGAAATGATAACAGTAAAAGATAGTTTTGGAGAATTAAGCAGGTGGATCTTGGATAAATTGTTTGATTTATTGTTGGTGGTTCTTGGCTATTGTTTTTTCCTGCTTGTCCTTCTTATGTCTCTTCCACGTTGCAATTTGGGAAAAAAAAATTGCAATATTTAATTAGAAGCATCTCTTCCTTTCTTCCTTTGGCTCACATTTTTCTTCCCAGGGAAGCCCCCAGGAATTTAGTTTTGGGTTGGAGAACATCCACTTTGATGGGAAAAGGAGCACCTGGACTTGGTTGAGGTTTCTGAATAACCCTGAACTGTGGGACATCCCAAAGGAAAATCCCTGGAATACTGAGCATGGGGGAGAAAAAGAATTGAGTTGTTTGGGACAGAGAGGTCACTTCCACGAGGAGAAACGTTTTCATCAGCCCCCCTCCTTCAGTGCACACACAATTGCAGGAGCTGAAGAGCCTTTTAATGGAGAGGAGATTTGTTCCTTCTCTCCTCTTATATCACAGTGACTTGATGACACCTGGGAAAATGAAGTGCATTCCCTGAGCCTTTATGGAAGGAGAAACCTGTGCCCAGTTAAACGTTGTCTGTGGTGATAAATCACCCCTTGGCAAGAGGCTGCTCTGCTTTTCCAGCCTGTTTTTCCCGGAAAAGCTGCAGCAGCTTGGCTGTAATTGCTCCCTGCTCTCCATTAGTGGATCTCCCTCCTGGCAGCTCTTTAATGGTTTGCATCTCTCAGGGCTGAAAATCACTATTTTAATTAAAACAATTTGTTTCAAATGGGGCTCCCAGATTCCCTGTGTGATGTTTCAGGAGCCTTGGGCAAAGAACTGGAAGTGGAGAGTCGCAGTGGTTTGGAGGGTTCAGAGCGAGGCTGGAAGGAGGATTTGGGAATTTCACACCATTTCCAAGACCTGGACTTGCAACAGGAGAGACAAAACCTCCAGGTGCTGAGACGCAGCAGGACTGAGCTTTTCTCTTGCAAACATTGTAGGAATCCACCATGGAAATGGCTGGGCTGAGTCTGGACAATGCTCTCAGGGCCAGGGGGGGTTCTTGGGGTTGTCCCATGCAGGGCCAGGACAGAACTTCCCTGATCCCCATGGAACCCTTCCAGCTCAGGATTCTCCAACTGTACTCCATGAGTTCCAGTTGTTTTCTTTGTCCTCTTGCAGGTGGAGAGAGACAACGATTTCCTGGTGAAGGGAAGGGACCTTGGACACCCCAAGGCCACAGAAATGCCTTTGGGAAGTGGGACTGGAGATGCAGGAGCCACAAGTGCTGTGGGAACGTTGGCTGTGCAAGGTGGGGCTGCTCAGAACATCCTGAGCTGGATCAGGGATCAGTCCTGGGTCTGCTCTGGGTGCCTCCCCCTCTGCACCCCTGCACTTCCTGCACATTTCCAGGGTTTTCTTCTTCACTTTTTTTTATCAAACAAGTATGAAATTACAGTTGCTTTAAATGCAGCTTGGATTCAGAACAGATTGGATATTGTGATTTTCTTCTTGCAGTCACAGCCAGGGTCTGGAGGCAGCTTGGAAAAACACAACCTGGGGAATGAGTTGTTTTGGATCCAGAATGGCTTTGGCCATGATTTATGTTGCCTTGATGAAGGTACAAGGAATCCTTTGACAATTTAAATCCCTACACTGAAGCAAGTTGAGGGTTTTTTTCTTGTGCTGTCAGTTATTTAAACCCAAAACACCAAGATTTTAAAGTCTGGCTGAGCAAACTGTGTTGTGGGGTGGGTTTTGCATGGAATTTTGTGTGAAAAACGAGACTGATATCCAAGGAAAAGTGGGAACCCCGTCCCTGGAAGTGCCCAGGGCCAGGTTGGATGGGCCTTGAAGCAGCCTGGGATAGTGGAAGGCGCCCCTGCCCATGGCAGGGGGCGGAATCTGTGGGAACATGTCTGGGAATAACAAATAATTATTTAATTAACCACAAATTCTGAATTATTTGCTGATGACCAGTTGTGATTGAGCTGAGCCTGGGAAATTTGGCAAGGAGAAATCATGGAATCAAACACCTGTTTTTCCCTGAGGAAGTTTTAATTTTTGTGTGTTGATCCAGATGGAGATGAGATGAAACATCAGAGGGAGAGGAGTTGCTGCAAGGAACCAAACCAGGCCAGGGCAGAGGTTTGGGAAACCTGACCTGCAAGGTACAACCCCAGGTGGAAATTCCTCCTCTGATCTCATCTGTCACTTCCTCAAAGTTGATGTTTCTTTGGTCAGGATCCCTTGGAATGTCAGGGAGCTTGAGGGAACACATGGATTTGCAGCTGGTGGCTCTGGTTTAGGGATTGGCCACGTTGGACACAAGACCTTTGTTTGGGAACTGAAGTTGTCTGAGATGTGGGGGATGGTGAATGCAGATCCTAAAAGTGATTAAAGTTAAGGACTAATAAATCTAAAGCTTAAACTCAGCTTTTAAATTGAATTATCCCAAAATCATTTCAGTTGGACAAGTCCTCCAAGACCATTGAGTCCAACCTCCAACTGATCAACCTTATAAATGAAACCATTTATAAGAGAAATTAAGGCATCCAGGAATCCAGAGTGATTTTTTTTTTCCTTCTGAATATAACACAGAAGGGATTTTAAAAAAAATTTTGGAGCCTCAAATCTTAGCCTTGCTATACAACTGCCAGCTGGAAAAAAACAATATTATTAAGTGATAAGAAGCTTATCTGATTGCCATGTTAATTAATTACTGACTCCTCAGCAGATTCATAATAAAATGACTAATTATTTCATGTCCTGCACAATATTATATATGTAAACCCCTCAAGCTTTCTATACAGCAAGAAATGTTTTATGTTTTTCAGTGTTGGTTGGTTAAAAAGCCCCTCTCTGAAGCTCTCCACATGTCATTTCTTCAGAGCAACAATGTAGGAACAAACAAGCAGCAATCCTGTAAAATTAATGGGATTAATTAACATGTACATGTATTTGGGAAGGATCCATAAGCATAACAGAGATTTACTCTCTCAGCCCAGACTGAATAAATTTCCATGAATTTCCTGGGAGATTTTTGAGGCATTTTATGACCTTGTTTATAAAAGGAAACTTGGGATTTTGAACTTGATTAGTTTTAAGAAAATACTCCAACGAGCATGACCAAGTGTTTTGTAAAGCCTTTCCTCGTTATCTTTATGAGATTATTATCTTTCTAAATAAATATAAAGAAGAATTTACATATTTTGCATTTCTAATTTGAAACAGAGATCATTTTTTCAGTAGTTTTTAGCAGTAATTTGCTATTTGGAGTTAAATGTTGTGAGTGGCCTCCAGCTATGGGCCCTCACTGACTGAGAAGGGAAAAACATTCCCTGGTAAAAGCTCCTTCCTGCTGGTTTTTTCCAGTTTCCCAACCTCCAAACTGCACTTGCTCTGTGTTGGTGCCAACTTCTGGAGTTGTTCCTGGGAATCTGATGTGCCAGGGCCTGGAGTCTGTGCACAGTTCCCTTCTGGTGGATCCCCATCCCTGGAGGTGTCCAAGGAAGGGCTCCATGGGCTGGGAGGGCTTTCCCAGCCCAAATGACCCTGGGATGCGGTGGTGCAGCTCCACCTCTGCAGGTGCAATTTGTTCTCTGCTGTTCCACCCACACCCTCACAAATGGGGTCTTTGTTTTCCTGGGATTAGTCAGAAATCTTGGTCAAATTTTTTGTGTTGTTTGGTTTCATTGGGAGTTTCTTTGTGAGGTTTGGTTTGGGTGTTTTCCTGTGTGGGTTTATTTGGTTTGGTTTCTTTTTCCCAGTGCCTGGGCTCCAGGTTCAGAAGGGAAGGATGCCCTCTGAGCTGATGGATAATTATGGCATCCTGAGAGCGCCAAGTGGGAAAATGATCCTTCCAAGGCTCCTAAATAAGCTCCCACTGTGTTTTTAGAGAAACATAAGGAGGTGATTTCCCTGTTCTTACCCTTTTTTGTGAGGATCCATTGCTGCCCTTGGCCTCGGACAAGAAAAGCCCAAGTTTTGGGAAATGCACAGGGATGTGGAACTTTTCCTCCACTCCCAGGGGAATGCCAGGGGTTGTGTCTGCAGGGATCTGCAGCTGGCAGCTCTCCTTCCTGCCCTCATTCACCAGCACAAAACTGAGTGCCAGGAATGATTCGGGAGGACACCTGATTGTGTCTCCTCAAAGGTGATGGAACCCCTGGAAAAGGGCAGGGAGAGGACAAGCCCAAGCTCCTCCCAAATGCAAGGTGGTGATAAAAGCCCTTCTTTTAGAGGGGCAGAAGAATCAAGGTGTTCAATCCATGTGTTGTCTGGAATATCCTCTGGCCTGGCTGCTGCATGAGGGAAAAGCAGTTTATCCACAGCCTGTGTTTTCCTTCAATACCAAAACCAACAAAAAACCATTTTAGATAATTTCAAGCTACTTACTTTTCCAATTTGGCCACTGAACTGAAAAATCAATTCTTTCCACAGCTCTGCTGGAGATCTTGGGTTGAGTTCTCAGTTTGTCTGCCAAGGCTGCAGTGGAAAACCTCTCCAAGGCTGGCTGAGGAAATGAGAGGCTGTTGCCTTTTCCATGCTGCATTCCCAGGCTTTGGACCAAATGACATTGTTTTGCTGGTCCTTGCTGTGAGAAAATATCTACAGAAAAGGAGATGTGAATTTTGGGAGCTGGGGTCCCTTCCAAGCCAATCCACTCTGGGATTTTGTCAGGGATTTTGGAGAATCCAGTTTGGGTTGGAATCATTTGTTGGAGCCACCAGCTGACAAGGTGTGGGTCTGTCATGGCAAGCAGTGCTTGGGCATCAGGTGCCCCATAATAATAATTGCAAATAGGTAAATGTCTGTGCCCAAATTCTCCAGGGGCATTTTGATGAGGGTTTTCTTCCACCTTTGTGCCAAGTCCCAGGCAGGAAATGGGGTGAGATAAAATACCAGTGGGAGACATCATAACCAATAGCAGGAATTCCCTGAACGCTGGTGGAAACCCTCTGAAATGTGCACAAAGCCTTTGGAGAGAGGGTTTGTCTCTTGCCTTGATTTTTAATTTTTCTATTTTTTTTTTTTTTGTTTTTTTTGTTTTTTTTTGCTGTTCCTTTGGGTTTGATCTGTGGATCTGCCAGATTCTAGACACTTCAGCCTTTCAGATATGGATTTATCATATCCAGAGGCTCTCCCAGCCTTTTTCCGTGATGAAAAACTTCAGGAAAAAATCCTCCTGGTCACCCATGCTGAGCCCATTACCCAGATCAGCCTTTTCCAGGTGCCTGTTGGCAGCTGCAGGTTTGTACAGGAGATTTTTTTTCCCTTCCCAAAACTCCACTGGATCATTTGAATGCAGATGTTCACTCCTGTTTTCACTGGATTTCCTACTAATCCTGGTCAATAGGACACTGAGGGTTCTCCCTACACTCTTCCCATTCATTGGAGAGGGTTCACAAATGAATAATTATTTGAACTTTCTTTTCTGTCCAGAGAGACCAAATTAGTGCCTCAAATCCAAATTCATGTTTAGTGAAAGACCTTGTGAAGGAGCAGGAGCGATGCCAGGGCTGGTTTGGGATAATCTTGGCAGCCTGGGACTGACACCAGGACCCTTTGAACCAGAGAATTCCTTCCTCTCCTCGGGGTTACTGGACATTTAACCAAAGTATTTAAGAGTTTACACCAGTTTGGGGGTGATTTCTCTATAAAATGCCAGTTTTCAACCTGTTCTCTCATGAGCCTTGGTGGTATCTCAGGAGCTTCTTTGTAGCTGGGCTCCAAAAGGATTCAGTTTGAGTCCCAGGATCCCTCCCAGGTAACAAGAGACAGGATGAGGGGGAACGACCCCAAGTTGTGCCAGGGGTGTTTTAGGCTGGATAGTAGAAAAAAATCTCTTCATGGAGGTGTTCAGGAAACATGTGGATGTGGCACCTGAGGACAAGGTTTAAAAGTCCTTAAGGGTTCCATGAGTCTCTGACTTCAGAAATAACTCCAGGAAAAATGCCCTGCTGTCCTGTGGGACTCATCCTTATTCCAGGGGTCATCCCAGCCATTAAATAATGGAAGAAGAAGGTGCCAATAATCCAAGTAAAGGGGAAAATAACCCCCCGAGGTCACAAATTCTTGCTATTTTCTGCTGGCCCCTGATCCCCAAAAATCAATCCTGGGTGTCCTAAGGCTTAAGATAAAGTTTTTGCATTCCTAAGCCTTCCCCAGGGGGGACTGCGACCTTGTTCTCCCAGGTCCCAGGGATTTTGGGGCTGTTCTTAACCACTTTTATCAGGATTGTGCTTGTGGTTGAGTCTGGAGCTTCCACTGGCTCTGGTTTTCCAAGTGGCAACCTGGGACATGGGTCCAGTGGTTGGGAATGGGGAGGGAGCGTGTGGAGGGACCCGTGTTTGTGCAGGGAGAGAAATGAGCTGAACAGGAGATTCCCTTGGAATTTGGGTGCCAAAATGGGCATTCATGTTTTCCTCACTGCTGTAACCCCCCATGGAAGCTCCACTTTCAGCTCCAGTGTCTCCCTATGATGGAAAAGGAGCAAATGCTGTTTTTCCTCATCTGGAAAATGCATTCCCAGGACATGGAACTGGGAAGTTGCAGAGTCCTGCTGCGGGGTTTCATGGTCGATGTGCTGTGGCTGTTGCTGCTCAGCCTCTCCCATCAGACCCCTGCTTTGCTGGGACCATCCTCCCTTGGAGCTCCTAATTGCCAGAAAAGCAGAGACCAGTGGGAGAGAGGAAGGATGGCTGGGATGGGACTTCCCACAGCTGAATAAGATTGAGAAAGAGAAAAAGCCAAGCAAAAGAGAAGGGATTTTGCCTCGGGGCACCTCAGAACAATAGGTTTGGTAAATGGCTCCAAACCTCAGGCTGTCCCATCTTCCAGCCCCCTGGGGATTTGTTTCCCAAAAAAACAATTAAAAGCTCCACACCAGCTGTGGTTCAGCCCTGATTTGTATTCTGTCAAGTTTTCTCTTTTCTACTTTTTTCTTAAGGCCTGTTCATTCCCTTTTTCCCCTCTTCTGCTCTCCTGCTTCCTGGGAATGGTTGGGATTGGAGGTGGCAGCCAGTGGCAGTGATGGATTTTTAACTTTTTTTCTGGTTCCAAGCCCTTCAGTCATTCTTTCCCCGGGTCTGTGAGCAATTCCCAAGCTGATGTGCAAAATCGATTCCTGAAATGCTGACTTTGTTCTGCACAGGTTTGGAACTGGGTTATCCAGGGGAGAAACTTTGGCCAAGGAGGGATCTGTGTCCATCCATCAAAAGCATGTGGGCAGCAGGAAAAGGGGGTTCCTTTTCACAGGATCACTGAGGTTGGAAAAGCTCCCCAAGGTCATCAAGTCCACCCATCAACCACCACCTTCAGCATTATCTGTGTCCTCAAGTGCCACATCCACACATTCCTTGGACACCTCCAGGGCTGGTGTCCCCTTCCAATGCCTGACCACCCTTTCCAGGGAGCAATTTTCCCTGTTATCCAATCCAACCCTCCCCCGGCACAACCTGAGGCTGTTTTGCATAATAACATTTTGACACCCAAATATATTATGAAAAATCCTCTCACAACTGTCAGAGCTGTGATAAGTGGGTTCAGTAAATCTACACAATTATTCAGGGCAGCAATTTCCCCTTTCCAGGAAAAGCTTCAGGGTTTGCAGAGTGTCAAATAACCTCGAGGACACTCTTAATTTTCTGCTGGGGGTACGGTTAAGATAATTAAAATCCTGAAAGGGAACATGCTAAGCCTTGTCAAGTTAAAGAAGGCCCAGGCACAGATTTGGCTTTGGCCTCAGTGTGGCAAGGAAAAAACCCAGTGATTTTATTATCTATCCTTGTTGGAGCTGTTTGAAGCAACTGATCCCAATCTGTGTTTCTCCATGTCCATGTGAAATCCATCTGCTTGCAGGAATTGGATTTGCACAGACCACAGTCCTGCTGAGCCTCAGATCTTGGAGATTGGGGCTATAATGACATTGGGACCCGTTTTTATTAAGAACCAGAAATCGAATTAAATAATTATCTTTATTGATGGGAAATTAAATTTAACAACTGAGAATTGCCTTATGTTGGCAGAGCAAGGTTTTCATTACCCTGAATAGGAAAAGTTGCTGCTTTAGTAGATGCTTTTAAACTCAGGAGATGCAACCTGGTGTTCTTGCCTGGAAAACGGGATATTTTGATCCCAACAATTCATAGCAGCTGAAATGAAACAAATGGATTTTGTGTTTTAACAGCCTTCTAAAGACTCAATATCATGGAACCACACTGGAGAACAGGTGGTTTGTGGGAAAGACACTTGTCTCTAAGCAGGGCCAATGCACCTTTACTGGTAAGCCACTGACTTCATATTCTTGGGGTTTTTCCCTGGGCACCCTCCCAGCCAGGAATTCCTTCCCAAGATCCCACCTATCCCTCCCCTCTGGCAGCTTGAAGCCAATCCCCCTTGTCCCATCACTCCAAGCCCTTGGAAATGGTCTCTGCCCATGTTTCCTCTCAGCTCCCTCCAGGTCCTGGAAGGCCACAATTAGGTCACCCCAAAGCCTTCTTCTCCAGCTCTCCCAGCCTTTCCTCCCAGCAGAGCTGCTCCAGCAGCTCCAGGTCCTCCTGGGCTGGATCCCAGGGCTGGGTGCAGGATTCCAGCCGGGATCTCACCTGAAGGGCCACAGGGGCACAATCCTCCTTTTCCTGCTGTGGCATCATCCCAGGGCACAAAATCCACCCTGGAGCTGCTGCTGGATGCACCAAGAGCTCCTGGGGATCCTGGCCCAGCACAGGAACTTTGTGGCCACATCCAGCTTGGCTTCCCCTGGGAGATACAGCCAGGCTGGGATTTTATGGCATTTGAGGGAATTTGGGAGCAAAGTGCAGCAGCTCAGTCCCTGCACTTGTCTGACTTCATGAACTTCACTCTGTGGCTCCTTCCCATCCAGCTACACCAAACCCCAGCAGTGAAATGGGCAGGAGATTGTTCCCTGCTCTCCAGGAATTACACAGGAAAAACCAAGTGTTTGAAGTTCCCAGGATCCCCAGCCCAGAGCACTCTGCAGGGTTAAAAATGTTCTTCATTTTGCACAAAAATGACACCAAAAAGGAAATTTCCCTGCTGGGCTGGAGCAGTCATACCTGAAATCTGAGCTCTTTCTCTTTCCCTTAATGTTCAAAGTTTCTGAGGGAATTTTATGGGTCTGGGATTCCATGTTTGTGAGTTTGTGCCTCTGAACTCTGAAGTGGATCTTTTCAGATTCCTCCTGACATTGGATTTTTCAGGAATCTCCAGCAACTGCTTCACTGCCCTGGAGCAAGTCGTGCCCAGGAAACACATCCCTCCTGCTTCGAGGGTTGGACACTCACTGTTGGACACTGCTCAGGCCATTCCAGAAGGGAAATCCTTGGAGTGCAACACCCAGAGAGGACGAGGAAATACTGGAGAGAACCTCAAAACCAGGGGGAGTCAGATTTCCCAACAGAAAGTCACTGGGGCAGCTACACCCAGGAAGAAGGAATTAAGTTTTCTCTGTAAAATCCTTCAGTTTTTCCCATTCCTGGAAGTTTTCCTGCATATTAGAATTTTGTAACCTTCTAAAGTAAAGGTGAATAACTATCTTCTTAATTCTCATTATTTCCCAGTATGGCTTTTAACTTGACCTGTCCTTTCCTTTTCCCTCTTCAAGCTCGAAGCTCCTTCCCATCAGCTCCAGTTGCCATTCACAGGCTGGCAATAAACCCCATAATAATCCTCTTGTTATTCACTTCCTTTTCTCTTTCTGCACTATTTATTTCTCCAGAAGAAAACGTTGCTGCCAAAATCCAACAACTGAGAGACAAGGAATTCATTCATAAATTGCTCAGTAATTACTTTTCACTCGTGTTGTCTTTACTGAGCTCATTGTCTTTGGTGTTATGTCATATTTATCTATTTTAATATTTCAGCCCCTGGTTTTTATGGCTTTTGGATTGTTCAGTGATCTTGGACTGCATAATTGAATTATATTTTTCTGTCTTCTTTCAAACATTGCATTGTTGGCTTTGGCTTTTCTTTTAACCTCTTCAAGGTTTTTGTTTGATTCCAGCCAGGATCTATTTTTCTTTTTCTTCATAGTTCCCTTTATTCTCTCTATAAAACTCCTGTGTCAGCTCAGTTGAGCCAAATCTATTTGTACCTGTGAAAACTCAGCCCCCCAGTTTATTCTAAACCACATTTGGTGTAAAGCAAAGCTCGACCTGACTCTCCTGGATGTGCAAAGTTACTGCATTATTTCCAGTGGATTTGGGCACCATTATTCTGTTGAAATAATCAAATACTCGGGAATTTCAACTCCAAATTCTTGTGGGATGGAGCATCCTGAGGGATCTTGGGGCAGAGAGACCTTGGAGCCCCTTCTGGGGATGGTGGCACGGGTCACTTTTCTGCGGTTGCTAATTCCTTACACAGACCTGGGCACAGGAAAACCAATCCATGGCTCCTGGTAGGTTTTCCAACTCATTTTCCCTCTGGATAATTATCTTGGGGATGTCTTCCCTCCCCGCTTTCCCCCCCCC
>VXBA01004388.1:476478-514052 GCA_013399895.1 Serilophus lunatus | reverse complement strand
CTCCAGGGGCTGGGGGAGGGCTTTTCCAACCCAAATGATCCTGGGATTTGTAAAAGCACCACCTGCCCCTCCTGGACATCCCCAGCTGGGGTTTGCAGCAGCCAGAGCAGAGAGAAGTGACCCCCCATCGGCCCCCCCTCCTTTGGGGGGTCTGGACCAGGAGAACTGGTTTGGTGACACATGTGGGGGCTTTGTCAGCTGGAATTCTGCTCCACGTTGTGCTTCAAACCCGATTCAGTCAGGACACATTAGCCCTCAGCATTCCAGCCTGGCACCAGCACCAGTTGCACAGAGTTAGAGTTAATCTTGAAAAACACAGTTTGACTCCTCTAATGTGTGGGCAAAAGCTGCTTCAGCAGGACCTGCCTCCAGCAGGCAGCACAGGAGATCAGCCAACCCTGGAATATCCCAGGGATATTTGCATTACAGAAGGAATTACACACAGAGAATTAACAATTGTGCTCATTTGTCTCTCAAGACCACGTTGGACAGATCTTGGAGCAACCTGGGCTGGTGGGAGGTGTCCCTGCCCATGGCAGGTTGTCACTGGGATTTAGGGTCCCTTCCCACCCACACCAGTCTAGAGTTCCACAATGTCTGTAGGATGAGCCTGAACAATTATCTCTGTAATGAGCTGTATATTCAGAGTGGAGTCATTAAAAAAATTAGAGCTGGAAGGAATTTTCTCCATCCTGGGTCCCACTGTTGTGAAATGTGCTTTGATGCTCGTTTTAATTTGGCACTTCACCATCCAGGGCTCTCCATGCATCTCAACTTCAGGATTGGTTTCCTTCCCTGCATTGAAATTGGGATTGTTTTTGAAGACTTTCTGTGTTCCAGAGAGTTCTGTGTCCCTCTTGCTCAGTGCTTTGGGTTGTGCTGCTCCATTTCCACCCATCAAGTTCCTTTTCCAGAGGAATCCCATGAAATCAGTGTCCCTGGGATCCCTTCCATGGCCTGGGGGAAGCACTGCAGGAATTCCCTGACTCTGAGCTGGATTTAACACCCCAGGTCATTAATAAACCCACATAATGATTCCACTCAGCATTAAAGCCACTCGAGTGACTTTTTATTGGCCATTATGGGATATTCAGTGTTTCCTCTCAGAACTCTGGCATTCTGGGTGGGTTTTTTTCTCACCTACCTTAATAAAATTTTAATATGTATATTCTATGAGGTCAAGTGTGTCAAGAATTCCAAAGCAGCTGAAAATCAACACAAATCCCCTTTTTCTCCTCCTCTTCTTCAGCTGTGCCATCCTCCAGCTCAGCTGGAAGGTCTCTGTCCCCTGGTATTAAAGAATATCATTCTGCCCATGTTCTGATCAGAGAGATAGAAGAGTTCAAAGAGTTCACGTGCTGCCTTGGTTTAACAAATATGAAAAGGCTGCATTTTTCTACTGGTGGGAATGAAAATACCTGACATTATAAGGCTGCTTTTTGAATGACCTGAATTTTTTGCCCATTTTAAACAATTTATTCCACCAGAGAGTTTTGAATTAAGTTGCTGCATAAAGTCATGGAAAATGAGGATGATCTGTTGTTTTGATATGAACATCTCCATAATTTTTTAATTAAGAAAGTTATTATTTGTCTAAACAAGACCAGTTGTTGTGTAAAACGAACATTTCACTTGGCATTTCGAGGCTTCTTTTGAAATCTTGTTTTATAATCCACAGATCAAATGGACCTTTAGTTTTATTTCATTGTGCAACTGGAAGAACACTGTGCTATAAATTAAACAGAGCCTTTCTTTGCTTCTCAGTGCTTGGAGGACAATTTATGGGGGAAGAGAAATTTATATTTTCTTCTCTTGATTTTTTTGTCACAGTTTCAAATTCCTGTATGAAATAATCTGTTTCTTTTTCAGCGTATTATATAATGCCAGAGCTGACAGCTGAGCTTGCAGGAGGTTGTAAGTGGGGCTGAATTGTAAATAACTGCACAAAAAGGGCCAATTTCAGCCCTGAATAAGCCCTTAATTCATCAAAACTACAGCAAGATATTCCACAGGTGGGATAAATTCCATGTGCTTGAAATGACTTCATTAAAAAGATAAAAAATAATTGAATCATTAAGTTTTTAGCAACAGCCCTGAGAGACCCTCTTACCAGAGAAATTCTTTCATGAAGGATTAGTGGTTCTGATGGAGATGCTTTATATCCAACACATGACAGTTTAAGAGCCTTTTTGAGTTAGAAAAGCTTTCAGGATGTTAGAAAATGGGGGGATTTGATAATGCTGAGCCAAATTGCCCTTCCTTCAGCTGAACACTTACACTGTCTATTGTTTTACAGACACTGGCCAACACAATGTTCCTCTCCCCTGGTTTTCCAGGGGCTCCTTTGTCTCTTTCTGTATAAAAACCCTCGACAGGGTGGTTTGAAGGGTCACTGCAGGAGCACGTTAGTCAGGGCTAAATTAAATCTTTGTAATTGTAGGCTGTGTTTTCTTTAAAATCCCCCCACTTGCCTTTTTAGGAGCTCAGCTGTGTGAACTCGAGATGTGTTGAACCCCTTCTTTAGACTCTGACATGGATTTTCCAGGGGGAAGGTGATGTGTCCTCACTTTAGGGGTATGGGAAAGGGAGCAAAAATCACCAGGCAAAATTCCAGCCTCATCTCCCATTCTCTTTTGTGCTCAAGGTCCTTTAGAAACCCTTAGAAACTTCTAAAGAAAAGCCATTCCTTCATTAAATCTCTGCCTGTGACAAACGAAGAGCTTTGCACCCTCCTTGAGTAAATGGATCATGTAAGAACTTCTGTAGGAGCTTAAGAAGTTCTGTAGAACTTCTGTAGGAACTGTAGTTCTGCCTGGAACATTCCCAGGTAATGTGAGGGGTGTCTCAGGTGGGATAAGAGAAGCTCCTGTCCCTCTCCTGTGATGTGACATTACCCCTGGAAGTGTATTTGGGGCTTCCCTTGGATTTGCCAGTGGCTTCCTGAGCAATTTGGGGTAACTGTGTCTCCCAGCATTTGTTAAACAGCTTCAATAGACTTTGTTGCTCACGTGCTCTTACATCTGTGCTTTTCAGATGTTCTAAACCTGGATTCTCCTGGAGTTTCGTGCTGCTTTCCAGGCTGCTGCTCCCCAGAGCAGCTCATTAGGAGCAGTGAGCACATGGTGGTACAAACACAGCTCTGTCCTGCTCAGCCTCTGTTCTTCCCAACATTTGGCTTCACATCAGATCAAATACAAATATTTCCCCATCAAACCCAATGCAAAAACCCGTTGCCAAAAAATTCTGTGGAGGCCTAAAGTGGGAGTTTGAGTAATGAAGGGTTTGTTCACCCCTGGGAGAGCCCCAGCTCCAGATTGCTGGGACTGGAGGTGTTTCCAACAGCCAAGGACCCTCTGCTTGGGGTGGAGCGTGTTGTTGGAAAAGCAAACTTCAGGCATTGCATTTATGGGCAAAATTCCCACTCTCCAGAACATCCCTTGTACCCAACCCTGGCCTGTTGCTGCTTGTTTGCTCTTTGATGGAGCAGAATAGGTGGGAACAAAGGAAGAGCAGAGGGAATAAATCCCTGGGAGGGCGAGGTTGGATACTGGGGAAGTTCTTGCATGGAAAGGCTGGTCCTGCCCTGGCACAGCTGCCCAGGGCTGGCTGATCTTCGAGGGCTTTTCCAGCCCAAATGACTCTGTGATTCCCTGATTCTCCCTCCCCACTACACACCAGAAATTATAGCTATGACACCAGCTCCTTTGGTGTTTTCTCTCTGTGGGTTTCTTTTCTCTTTTTACCTTTTCCTCCAGCATAAAATTATGGAAAGCAACCCATGAGCTCAGTAGAGGACTCCCAGCACCATCTCCCTCACGTAGAGGGAGGGTTGGCCCTTCAGAACTGGTGCTGTGCTTTATTTTTGTGCTTGCTTGGGGAAGGAGGGGGTGTGGATGAGAGGATTTAGTCTTGCCCTCAGTGTCAGGATGAGGAGGATGTGGAGTGGAGGCTCCCCATGGAGCTGGAGCTCCCCAGCTCCATGTCCCCGCTGTCACCTTGGCTCAGGAGCAGCCCCTCAGTGCCACAGTCCCTCCTCTTTGCAGAGGTTCAGTGAAGCTGCAAGGACTAGAAAATCCCAGGGGTTCACACTCCAGTTGGTTATTTCAGCCCCTTTTCTTCTGGCATAAGAATGGAGTAACTGCAGCACAGGGAGCCCTCGGGCTCCTTGACCCCCAGCTCATCCCTGTCTGTGGGGCTCCATTCCCTCCCAGCCCGGCCAATCCCCACGGCAGAATCCCTGTGCATGCACTTGCAGCTCTGTGCATTATTCATCAGGATGGAAATGAGATTATCCTTGACATTTGCAAGTGCCAGGATCAGGGCAGCGCTCGGCTCTTGGCTCTGGCACTCAAAGGTTAGTTCCCCTCTCCTGACAAGCTGAGAAGAGCCAAGTTGTCCAGGGGGCACAGAGAGCAGATGGCTCTTGCTGGAGAGCTGGGGAGCTGTTTCTCTTGGAGATTTTATTTATTTATTGGGTTTCCTTCTTGCACTTTATATATTTCAATGAGCACAAAGCAAATGCTTTTTACTCCCGTGTTGCTCAAGGAACGATCCTGATCCTGCAGCTTTCCAGAGCAGGGAGGGTTGAATTAAACTCTTCAGGGTGAATTTTCATGATTAGATCACAAAAGTGAAGAGAAAGATGTCCCCAAAGATAAGGAATTCTGAGCCAATGTAAATAGGAGCTCGGGTGAGGACTTTGCTTGAAGTATTGAATTAAGGTATTATAATGTGTGTGGGCACATTTGGGCTCGTGGTCAAGGCTGGAGAAAATGGTAGTGGTGGGATTTGTTGCAAAAATGGATTTTCAAGGCCACTATTCCTTTTTGAATGAATAAGAATAGCAACTAATAGCACCAGTAAAATAACTCCCTTTGAGTTACAGGCAACAGCTACAACTCTAGAGGGAGAGCACATCTCACTTTCTGAGCCCAGCAGCCCATCTTGGGTAGAAATATCTTATTTCTTAGGAGCTAAGGTGGTGAGTTTAGTGGTTTAATTTTTTTTAAAGTTTCCTAATGGCTTAAGACTTGAATTTGGAAATATTGGTGGGAAATAACCAAGTTTCCTGCTGCTGTGCTGTGGATTCTGTGACTGGAATTAACCCCTTATATTAAAAGTTCCTCTTTGAGGACTGAGAATTTGTGCCTCAGGAGAATGTGTAAAAAAAGTCCTAAAAACCCTTTTTCCTGCCAATGGTCAGACAGTTGCAAACCTGGTTTTGTGGGTTGTCTTAGTGGGGGTGCAGGGCTTGCTCTGGAGGGGCTGTTCTGTGAGGATTTATTTGGGAAAGGAGAGATAACTGTGGGAATTTTGGCAGGCAGAGCTGTGCCATTTTCAGAGACACTTGGGATGCTCTGGCTTGAAGGATGTGTCAAGTTATGTGGTGCATAAAACAACTACAACAGTGAATTTCAGCTGCTCTGGATCAGTGGGACTGAGATGTGGAGAAGATGTTATTTCATAAAGTAAAACTGGAGTGAAAAAAATCACACTGACAAGAAACAAATGGTGGAGTATTAATTTCTCACTCACCTAAGAAAATATACTCTGATAGTGAGGGGATTAAACATGAGAGAACCCAACTACTTGGGGTTGTTTTATAGGAAGAAACAGAACTTGTGCAGTGCTTTAATTGAATCAAACAGGACTCTGGGCACAGGGGGAGGTGGAAAGTCCCTCTCACACAACTGGGTCTGAATTCTTCCAGAAGATTGTGTTGTACCCTGCAAAACCCTTTGGCTTTTCTCCTGAGGAACTGGGCAACACATTCAGCTGGCAAGCCTGGGACACAGAGGAGGAGCATTCCTTAGAATTCTCTTTCCAAGGAGTGTTGGAGAGTCACAGCACTGCACCAAAGTAATTACAGGTGCAAGAATTAATTGTCACTATCAGTGGATTAACAGCTAATTGGGCTTCCCCTAATCCAGCCTGATTTTGCTGTGTTGGGGTTCGTAGAGTTGCAGTTTTATATTCCTAATCCCACAGGATTAGGACCTGGAGGAGAGGGAACGGCCTCAGGCTGGGCAGGGGCAGGGGGGACAGGAGGAGGAATTTTTTCCTGGAAAGGGAGGTCAGGGTTGGCAGGGGCTGCCCAGGGAGGAGGGGAGTGTCCAGCCCTGGAACTGTTCAATAGACACGTGGATGTGGACACAGTTTGTGGTGGTTGGGGGTTGGACTTGATGATCTCGGAGTTCTTTTCCAACCTGAACGATTCTGTGATTGCAGGGCTCTTTGTGGTGGCTTTGGTGGCACTGGGGAAGGCCCTGAACAGGACAGACCATCTCTCCAACTGCCCTGGTGTGGCTGAGCTGTGACTGCCACAGATCTCAGAAAGCAGCTTTGAAAACACGCTGGGAAATAGAGAACTTCAAACTCTATAATAAGTTTTTAGTGTATCTCTGCTCCTACACTTGCAAATGAGTTTGGCTGTGGAACAACAAAATCCTGAAAAAAAAGGAAGGGAAAAGTAGTTGGGTAGTTGAGATTTTTTTTTATTTATGCCTTGATCCAATTCTGCAATTTTACGATGCAATCTTCTTGTAAAAACATTCTGTTCAGTGCTACACTGCACCCATGGAAACAATATTGTTGTACCTTCAATCATACACTCAACATGTCAAAAAGGGAACATTTATATTCATAACCTTCAAAACTGAGTTTTAAATTTTACAGCTTTCTTTTCAATTTCCATCTAATTGTGTGAATTCCTTTTTTTCTTTCTACTTTCCTAGAAATGCGTGTGAGTTGAGCAGTGCCATCACTGGTGGTCGTGTTTACCTGCAATTCATTTGAAAGATAATTTTGATAGAAGTACATCAGGTTTAGGGGGGATTTCTTTATTATAAGGATGGGGAGGCCGTGGCACAGGGTGCCCAGAGAAGCTGTGGCTGCCCCATCCTTGGGAGTGTCCCAGGCCAGGCTGGAGCCCCCTGGGACAGTGGGAGGTGTCCCTGCCCATGGTAGGGAGGGATGGGATGAGCTTTAAGTTCCCTTCCAACCCAACCTCTTCTAGGACTTTATGGTTCTGTGATTATCAGGGTTTGTATCAGTTATTTCATTCCACTGGAGACACTGATGGTCTTGGCAGGTTTTGGTATTTCAGGGAAGAAACCTCTTCAGTGGTTTAAATGCCTAAAAAGCCTCAAGTAACAGCAACAAAATTAAAAAACCAACCCCCAACAAACGAGATCTCTGATAACGTTTCTGTGATTACATTTGATTACAGAAACGATGCTCAGTGCACCAGTTCCACTGTCTGTTCTCAGTGTGGATTTGTTGGGAGGGAGGATTGAGAGGCAGCAGCGAGGGCTGAGCCCCTTCCCACCCCCTGCTCTCATCCCCATCATCTTCTGACCACACGTGTCAAACAAGGCGTCAATTTTTGCAGCTCTAGGAGTTAAACCTTTGGGTTGCAAAAGCACAAGAAGGTTGGGCTGAGCTGAAGCAATTCCTGATTTTCAGGGCTTGACTTTGCTTCAGAGTTGAGGAGAGCTTTTCTCTTCCTGAGACCAGAATCCCAGGATTATTGGGGTTGGAAAATCCCCCCCAGCCCCTGGAGCCCCCCTTGTGCCCCATCCCCACCTTGGCCCCCAGTGCCACATCCAGCCCTTCCCTGGGCACCTCCAGGGCTGGGCACTGCCCCCCTCCCTGGGCAGCCCCTGCCAACCCTGACCCCCCCTTGCCAGGCCCCAATCCCTCCTCCTGTCCCACAATGTTCTTGCATAGCTCGTTTTTGCCTTAGCACAACATAGGATTTCCTAGGAAGCACAAGCAAATTCCTGCAGGATTTGCATAGGAAAGTCCTGATAATAGACTTGGTCCAGTGTAGCCAGTTCTGAACTGGTGCTGTTGGTAAAACCAGAGGCTGAATCCACCTGAGGATTGCAGGAGAGGCAGGGGCTGGACTTTAGATGGATGGGCTGGGAAGGCTGTTCTATGCCCAAGGTCTGGAGTGAAGAAGTGAACTGCAGGAAAGCAAATAGGTTGCAGGTCTTCAAGGCATCAATTTTGGATGTTGATGTACTTCATCTGTGCCACACACATGCCAGGGACTTTAAATAATGGTGCAAGGGATGCCTGGGAGCAGAAGGCAGGTCACACTGAGCTCCTGTAGTGGGGCTGCATCATTATTCTTCTTTCTTTTGCTTGCCTGTTCCACCAGATGTAAATGGCCATGAAAGGTGTGATTTCCCTGGAGCCTGGGACAGGGCTGCTCCTGGCCCCACCTCCTGCACTCTGCCCACCCCCTGCCTGCTCTGCCTCGTCTCTGGCTGAGCTTCCCATTGATAGTCACAATTGCCTGGAGCTCTACTAATTAATAATTAGCATTACTTTTGTCTTCTGCTGCTCCCACCAGTTGTTTTCTGAGGGTTCTGGCAGAGCTGCTGCCTGGGAGGGGGCTGGGCTGGGCTTCTGCTGTCGCTGCTCATTAAGGGATGCTCTGCTGGGCCAGCTCTGATTCCGTGGGACTCTGTGGTTCTGTTTGCAGCTAATGAGACTGAACAATTTACGGCATGGAAAGAGCTTTTCATGTGCCCATTTCAGAGGAGGAAACTCGCCCTACCTTTGCAGAGAGGAAGCAGGTTTTATTTTGGCAGATATTCTGGGACTTCTTCCAAACCCACACCTATTGAATTAAACTTTGTCTTTCCACAAATGACTCGAATGCTCAACCCAAAGCAGAAATGATAAAATATAGACATCCAGTGGAACATAAATAACAGTAAAAGCTGGGATTTGAGGCGTTTGACTCATCAGAGCACAAAAAATGATGATGATAATGATGAGCAGTGTCTTCTGGGCTGTTCCTATCCACAGATTTGAGTGGGAATGGAATAGATCCACTGTTTATACCTAAAAGTGGGACTGAATGGTGTTGCTGTAATGGGCTCTAAAGGGTTTGGCCCTGCTGTAAAACCTTGGTCTTTGGCCTCTGAATGCAGAGGGCGTTTTCATAGCTGATGGTTTAACAGTAATTGGTCCCTGTCATTCCTCCCCATTCCAGGCACTGAGATTCCTGAACACCCTGCTGCATAATTCAGGGCTGACTTATGGCAAGGACAAAGCACTGCCAGTCTCAGTGGAAACGTTCTTCCACTTCAACTGGAAAGTTCAGCTTTGCTGGAAACAGGTGGTTTGAGTTTGTGTTGCCCTCAAATCCGCCCTCTGTTCCAGAGGGAAGGGCTGGGAGGGATTTCACCCTGGGAAATGTGGAGGAGACCTCAACAATCAAGGGGATTTCATGAGGAGAATCAGGGAGGGACAAAGAAGGTGAAAATCACCTGATGGGGAGGGAACACCTTCAACCCAAAATAACATCCTGAGGGAGAAGGAACCACCTTCAACTCATCTTCAGGATGTTATTTTGGGGTTGAGGTGGTTTCTCACCATTAGGATGTTAATTGGGGTTGAAAGTGGTTCCCTCAGGACGTTGTTTTGGGATTGGAGGTTGTTCCCCACCATCATTATGTCATTTTGGGGCTGAAGGTTGTTCCCTCACCATCAGGATGTTATTTTGGGGTTGAAGGTTGTTCCTCACCACCAGGATGCTACTTTAGGGTTGAAGGTGGTTCCCTCACCCTCAGGATGTTATTCTGGGGTTGAAGGCAGACTGGTTCCAACATTTCCTGGTGCCCCTCTCATCCCACCACTGGTACATCTGGAAATGAGCCCTTATCCTGTGGAGTTTCCTGGTCACGTTCCAGGAGGAATGTCCTGGTACAGTGTGTTCAGCCTGGAGAAAAGAGGGCACTGTGAGGGGACAGTCCTGGGGGGCAGCTCCATCTCTGCTCCCAGTGACAGGACCCAGGGAAAGGCCACTCTGTGCCCTCTGTCCTGTACAGGAGCCACAGAGTCATCCCCCCCCCGAAACAATCCATAACGAATTATACATTCCATCCAACCCAGTTTCTGGGTGTTTCTTCACCACCGTGCTCCCAAAAATCCATTTCAGTGGTCACTTATGGCTTGTAATTACAGGGCTGGAGGAAGAGACAATAATTCCCTGTCGTTGGAGGTGTGGTTCTGATGATGAGAAGGGTTTGAAGTAAAAAAACAAGGCAACGTCTTTAGAAGGCAGATAAATGAGAACCCACAGGAGAGGAAATTTGCTGTCACATATTTTTAACTCCTGAAGGCCTTTGTGTTGTGGGAGCAGCAGTGAAGGGAAGATTTGAGGCCCAAATTCAGGATAATGGTCAAAGTGAGTGTTTACAGGTGCTTTAAGAGTAAGGTTTTATGTCAGCAAGAAATCATGGTGGTAAAATCTTGCCAGTGAGTTTGGGAAAGTCTTTCCATAGGTTTTCTGGAAGGGAGTCTTGGCTCATGTGCTACAAAATCTGATGTATATATGTATATACATATAGCTGCAAAGTCAAATTTAATTGTTCTTTTAAAATTACTTGTGTTTGTGACAGTTATGAGCAGCTTTTCAGCCCTGATGCCTCCCAGATATCCCCAGTTTCTCTGCACTCAGGAGCACTGCAGTTTGAAACAGTTCCCTCCATATCTTCTCCAAAGACTTAGATGAGAGAGAGCTAAAATGAATGTGCAGCAACAACATGAGCATTTTGAAACCCACCATAATTTAGAGCATATTGCATGATTGAATTACAACTGAATATCTCATAATTCCCCCCACTTGTCAGGAAAGGTCATGCAAAGCTGTAAACAATCAATAGTTTTCATGTCTGAGATGAAGAACTTGGAACAGTTTTTCATGAGCTGTGAAGGTTAAACGAGGCACTTGCCAAGATCTATTGAGAGCCATCCAGGCTTTACATATTTTCCAGAATGCCTGGTGGCATGTTCATTACCATTGCCATTAATGGCTGAGGATTAATCAAAAGAGTTTGCTTTAGATCCCACACGTGGAAATCATGGAATTCATCTCTTCTTCTGGGGATTATCCTGAAGCAACTGGGACATGAGGAGGGATGTTTGTGTGCTGGGGTTTGGGTGGTGTGGGAGGTGCAGCTGTGCCCAGTGTTGAGGTAGAAAAGGATGCTGGTGGTGTTGATATCCCAGCCCTGGAGGTCTTGGCGAAGTAATTCTTGGGATGTCCTTTATAAACCACCCTTGTTTCAGGATTCCATCGACTTCTCCCAAGGAACAAGTGACAGGATGAGAGGGGACAACCACGAGGAGTTTGGATGAGATACTAGGGGAAATTTCTTCACCAGAAAGGTTGTCAAGCATTAACCAGGGCTGTGGAGGAGCCACCAGCCTGGAAGTGTTCCAGAAACACAGGGATGTGGCACTTGGGCACAGGGGTTAGTGGTGCCCATGGTGGTGCTGGTTGATGGTTGGACTTGATGATCTTGGAGGTTTTCTCCCAACCTTAGTAATTCTCCGATTCTGTGATCCACAGTGCTCCATATTTTGGCAAATTCAGGACTTGGTGGGAATTGGGAAAGCAGAGCCATTTTCCCAGGGGCTGTGCAGAGTCAGGGGGAAGGCTGTGACAGGGCAGATGACAAAGCTGGAGTGACAGCCCTGGCCACCAGTAACTCCTGCCTTCCCAAAAAGGCCCCCAGCACTTCCCAGGCTGGGATTTCAGCAGGAGGAAAGAGAAAAGAGGGAGGTGCTGCTCTGCCCTGGGAGAGATGGGGAGGAGATGTGCCTTGGCCATCCTGCTGTGCCCTCAGCGTGGGCTTTGCTGAGTGCCCAGAGGTGCTGGAGCCAACCATCCCCCCCAAAATATCGGTGCAGTGGGGCTGTGCCCACTGCCCTGGGCAGCCTGGGCAGTGCCCTACCACCCTCTGGGGGAAGCAGAACCTTTCCCTGCCCACTGGGTCATTGCTGTTGAGAGGAGAAGCTCCTGCCTTCTCCAGTGACAGAACAGCTGCTCCACAGCTCTGTACCTGCCTTTTAAACTGAGCCTGAAGATGCTGTCAGCAGTTTAAGATATTGTCAAGCTGAGCGTGAGAGCAGAGATGATAAAGGATTAGTGACTGAAGCAAGGCTCAGTTTGCCCACTGGGGCACTTCATGGCCTAATCCCACTATCTCAGTCCCACTCTCCACAGATTGGAAGCCAATATCTATTTAGGGCTGTCCCGAGGTCTTTGGGAGGATTAATCCCTGAGTGTTCAGCACCTCTTGGGAAGTGTTGAGTGCTGTGAGAGATTTGTGGGGGCAGCACAAAGTGACCACTGTCAGGGCAAAGCTGCAGAGTGTGATCTGCTCCCTCTGTTTCCATCAGAAAGGCTCAAGAGATAAGACTGGATGAATTTTAGGAGCTTAGGGAGCACTGTTTTGGTCTGGATCTGATGAATGAAGTGGATTTAGAGCAGAGATTGGGAAGGGATTCCTGGCTGGGAGGGTGGGGAGGGGCTGGGATGGAATTCCCAGAGAAGCTGTGGCTGCCCCATCCCTGGGAGTGTCCAAGGCCAGGCTGGGATAATGAGAGGTGTCCCTGCCCATGGCAGGGGGTGGAATGAAATGACCTTTAATGTCTTTCCCACCCAAATCCTTCTGGGATTCTGTGATGATCCAGCTCAGGGCTGTTCAGACAAAGGGCTTCAATGAGTCTCACAAGCTGCTAAATTTGCTGATCCCATTTTCCAGTGAGGAAGAACCATTGATTGACATCCTTGGGGCTCATAAATTTCCACTGAAGCTGTAAAACTTGATAAGGAGTTACAAGGAGGAGTCAGTGTGGGTAATGACCCTGAGCTGGGCAGCCACTCTCTGGACCCCTGTTAAAGCCAAGCAACGTCTCATTCCTTAACTCCAGCAGTAATTGAATTATTCTCATTACCCAGATTATTCACTGTGACAAGAAGCAAGAACAGCCAAAGGCTCTAATTTTCTGTCCTGGCTGTCCCAGGAGCTGGACATGCCCGTGGGATGAGGGGCATTCCCAGAGCACTTCCAAGGGCTTCTTGGAAATGAAACCACTGGAAATGAAACCACTGGAAATGAAACCACTGGAAATGAAACCACTGGAAACCTTCCCACACGCAGGGACTCTGTGTAAACCCAAAATACTTCGAATTCCGAGGCTGTTAGGTGTTTTTGGGGGGGTTTTGTTGTTATTTTTCTTTGTTTTCCCTCTCTGCAGGTTTGCAGAGGCAAAGGAGGTGCCTGAGGAGGCATCAGGAGGAGTGAGTGGATTTATTGGAGCCCTTTGCATGGCGTGAGGTTGTTCTGCTGCCAAGGATGGCAGTGGAAAGCTCAGAGAGAACAAACCCATTTCAGAAAGGTTCTTTAGATGTAGATTATTTGCACCCTAACCCTGGTTTGTGCCTCCCTGCCCCAATAAACCAACTGTGTGCTCAGTCTCTCAGAGACAAACTCTCCCTGAAGTCCTGGAAGGATGGAAACAAACCAAAACAAAACATGGCCTTTGCCTCTGTCTTTCCTCTTTAACTCCTGCCGAGTCAGGAACACCCTCCTGGACCCAGTTTTGGCTCTGCACTCTCTGGTTTGTCCTAATCAGGAGCAGGATTCATTTCTGGGGGACTTGAGGGTGAAAAAAGCACAGAAGCTTCCCTTGTGAAGGATTGCACCAGGATTGTTCTGAGAAGAGATTCCTCACCTCCTCCTCAAATAGGGGAAGAAATCCTGCTGCCTCAAATCCCAAGCTGGGAGTGGGATAAAGCCCAAGAGAAGCCCCAGTGACAGGGGCAGGATTATTGCCAGCAGCAGCTGCACTGTGGGAACACGAGGTTGCAGGTTATTCTTTCTGAGGCAGGAGCTCAGACAAAGCCCAGCTTCAAAGTGGGTTTAACCTCTGGGCAGCTGGATAGGCTTGGCCTCAGAGGGAAACTCCCTGAGCTGGGATGCCAGCCCTGATTTTCCCTCCTCCTTGCACCAGAGTCAGGAATGGATCCCATGGAGGACAGAGCTCTCCTGATGCTCCACATCCATGAACCCTCCTCCTGCTTTGCTGTCCCAGAAACAGGAATATTAGCCCAGGACACTGGTGGAAGGAGCAATTTCTGTGTGAGAGCTTTGTGACAGGCAGGAAGCCCTGCAGGGCTAATGAGCTGGAAGCTTTAATGAGCTCCTGATAGTGCTGGAGTAGAAGAGATTAAACAGATATATATTTGAATTGGCCCAAGGCTGAGCTTAATGAAGTGTGGAAGGATGAACTGTTGTTGATTGGGAATTCCTGAGTCAGGCACTTGGGCTACTTACAAAAAATCAGATCATTCCCACAGTGACATTCCCCAGGATTTAAGGAGCTCATTTTGTCCTCTCTTGATTTTAACTCATGTGATTGGAGTTAATTGGCAACTCACATCTGTCCCAGGTCACCTGGGAGAAGTTGGATCTATAGTGGCACAATGGAATTGGAAGGTTCCAAATTAATGTTATGTGGATTAAGTATTAATTTAAATAAATTAAATATTTTTTTAAAAATTTATTATTTTTATATTTTATAATATTTATAATATGTTCATTACAATTATTTTTATTATTTGTATATAAAAATATAGTTTTACATATAATTTATATATAATCTATTGTTTATATATTTATATTATTATTTATATATTTGTTAGAGATGAAAATATGTAAATTCATAATCTGGATTAAATCCCATATCTCAAATGAATGTATTCAGGTGATAATTAACATTTTCTTGATTGATTTTATTACTCACCTATGTGTGTATTGAATACGAGAAAGAAGGAAAACAAGGTCTGCATGAAGATAACAGTGAGTGGAGTGAAGTAAGGAGGACTTAACAATAAGGTTTAACAAGAAAAATAACTCCTTTTGCTCAATTTTGAGGAAAATCTAGAGTTGTTTTTTTTTCTGAAGCAACACCCATTGACATAGTTTTGAACAAGCTGGTTGGTTCATGATTCCAAGGTGAAATATGAGGGGGTTTGTTCAGATATTTACTCAAATCTGTGTTTTCAGAGGAGCTGGGAACTGTGGTGGTGGTTTTTCCCCGGACAGGGATCTCAGGAGGCTTCAGGCAGCCCCTTTGCCTGGTCACCCCATCCCAGCAGCCCTGAAATGCACCAAAAAACTCAAGCCCAAGGGAAGAACAAACTGCCCCATTTGGTTGGACTGAACATACTTGAATTTGTTGTCTGAACTTCTAAATCCCAGAGGAGTTTATCAAGTGTCAGTATCAATTTTTATTATTATTATTTTTGTGGCAAACAGATTTGGCTTTCCTGAAACTCCTCGACGTGGAAGGAGAAGCTGGCAGTGCCCCAGGCCAGGCTGGAGCCCCCTGGGACAGTGGGAGGTGTCCCTGCCCAGGGCAGGGGGTGGGATGGATGGGCTTTGAGGTCCCTTCCAACCAAACCATGCTGTGGTTCCATAAATGTGGGGAAAAACGCTGCCTAAATTCCATGTGCTCTGGGTTTGGCTTCACACTGGGACCTTTGGCAGTGGCTGAGCTTTGGAGGGGAATGTTCCCCAGAGGACTCTGAAGCCTTTCTGAGCACTCACAGCGCGACCAGGAGATCCAAAGGCTCCTGACTCAGCCCCACACTGAGAGATGATTCTCCCTGAGGTCTGGCCTTGCTCAGGGGATGTTTCCTCCCTCTCTCTCTCTCTGTGCTGGTAGAGAAGCCTCATGTTGTGAGGACCTGCTGGGAGGGAAATACTGACACAGCTCTTTAACCTGGACCTTTATCCCCTCTGCAGGATCTTGTACCATGATTTTGTGCATGAATGCTCCAAGGAGCAGCAACAGCCCAACTCCCACGTGCTCAGCACAAAGCATTGCCTCTTTTAAACTCTCGTAAGAAATGCTCTATTTCTGCAGTACCATGTGGGGTTGTTTTCCAGGCTTGACATAAATGTTTATAAGCCTCTGTCTGTCTCTGATGTGAAAGGAATTTGCCTTATGACTCCTGGTCAGGAAATGACAGCCCTTGCTCCTTGAATCGCTCCTTGCCCCTGGTCTTGTGTGAGGGAATCCTCCCCTTGGTCCCTTCTGGGGGTGACAGTGCTGGCACAGCCCGGGTCTCTTCAGTGCTGCGTTGGCTCTCCCGAATTTTGAGCAGGACTTACCTGCCCGTGGGCATCTCAAAATGAGTGTGTGACACAGCCCAAGGGCCAGGCTTTGCTCAGGGGGGCGATGGGGGACCTGGGCATCTGCTGCCAGGGCATGTCCCCATCTGTGAGCCCATGGCAGGGACAGAACCTCGGGGAGATGCCATGGCAAAGCCCTCCAGGACCATCAAATCCAGCACTGCCAACCCAGCCAGGGGCCACATGCACAGGGCTTGGAGATCCCTCCAGGGATGGGCACTCCTCCCCTTCAGTGTCACTGAACTTCATGGAACAGCTCCCAGCCCAGATCTGAGTCCCTGCAATTGATCCCTCACAGCCTCAGACTTGAAATTGTTGAGCCACTTATTTACTTCCCCCAGTAATTATTTGGGGAATTATTCATGTTTTGTGGCTGGCAAAATTCACAGAGCTCTCCGTGGGAAAATGCTGATCCTCAGGGGCTGGGCTGCTTGATACTCACAGAGCTCATTTTTCAGAAACAGCCAATTTTCTAACTCTTCTTTAAAGAAGAAGAAGCATCTTCTCCTTGCCTGAGCTGCAAACACGTTTCTCATGCAGAAAACACGTTCTCTTTTGTATTTTGGCAATTGCACTGGAAAGCAGAAGAACAGCAGCATTCCAGGGCAGAGTGGTCCCTGTGCTGGGTCCTTGTTAAGTACAGGGAGGGACAGATTTCAGGGAAGCCCACGCTGAAAACCTCCTCCCAAGCTGAAAACCTCCCCCCAAGCTGAAAACCTCCTCCCAAACCCTGTCCTGAGTGGCTACATGGACTTCTTGGCACATGGTGATGTGTGTCATGATGGATCATGTGGATCCCCCATCCCTGGAAGTGTCCAGAACTGAGGAGATGGGACATTTGGTGAGAAGGTTTGGTGGTCAGGGTGGTATTTGCTCACAGCTTGGACTCAATCTTGGACGTCTTTTCCAGCCTTAGTGATTCTGTGGCTCTGGGCTGTGGGTTGGAAAGGGGATTGGGGATTTAAGGGGCATTATGGACCTTGGAGATTCCTGTGAGCAAAGTGCAGCAGATGCCTCCAGGCGCTGCCAGTGGAAGGTAACCAGGGCAGTTGGGTTGTACCTGCTGGGGGTTGAGTTTGGGGTCATTTCAGCTTCAGGACTGTGATCACAGGAGTGCTCATGTCACTCCCAGGCTCGGATGGCATCCCAGCTTCCCTAAGAGAGGAGGTCAGGACTGTTGTTGGGGCTGATCATTGCCTTGGGCACCACTGGGGGAAGCATTTGTGTCCCTTTACCCTGGGCCAAAGTTGGGGTTTTCCTGTTGTGGTGCCTTTTCTCTCTAAATGCCTCTGTCTCAGGGAGGGTGGGGGACACCACCAGCTGCTCTTTGACTTTTCTTTGAGGCTGCACCAAGAAAGTGAAAAGCAATCCTCTCAAGAGCCTTTGGGTTTTGTTCTGGTGACTTCCATGCTCATGGAGACAAAATTAGCTGCTGAGGGTTAGGAAAAATCTGGTGTTTCCCTTGACTCAACCACCCTGACGGATTAATGGGGAAGGAGTGGGGACCGGCCCTGCTGTGATGACAAGGGATTAACTCCCTGCCAGTTCTCCTACAGATCTGTTGGATTTAGCTCCCAGCTCTGCCTCTTTGGGGTGCAGACTGTGGCCCTTTGGTGCCCACACTGATAGGGTGCAAGTGGCTGCACATGAGGGATGTTCCAAATTTGAATTAATTCAAGAGAATGATCCGTGTGTGGTGTGAAGGTTCATGTGCTGTGGGTGGAGGTGAGTTGAGTCACTGATGTTTTTATGGAATCACCTTGGGAAGGAGCCTGGGCAAAGCTGTGGAGACGAGGCTCCTCCCCGAGTGCAAATCCGTCATCCCAAGTGATACCAACAGCGTGGAGGGGGAGGACAGGGCTGGCACATCACCCTGTGAGCCCTGGGCTGTGTCATTTCCACGGGTGTTATTTAGTTTCCCTGTGTTATCACAGGAGAACAGTCGGTGAGGTGGGGACTGGAGCGGGAACACTGGGAGGTGTCAGGACGTGCTCCACACCTTCCGTGCCGGGAGCAGCCAGGCGTGTGCCCTGAGCCTGGGGGCCAAGCTGGGAGCACCCAGGGGGTCCCACTTGTGCGAGAGGAGCTTCTGCCAAACCTGCAGAGCCAGAGAAACCCAGATTTTCAAGCTCTTTTTTGCTGCATGTGAAGCTGATGCATCCTGTCAGCTCCTGTGTCCCGTGGAGCTGTGATGTGACTCAGTGTCACAGCCCGGCACATCAGCCACACATCTCCAGGCTCCCCCTTCCTGGGAGAGAGGCTCCAAAAGCTGTTTATGGGAAGAGCTTTATTTGTGGATCCACCTCTGGGAGAACGTTTCAGGCCAGGGGCTTCTTCTCAAAGCTTTGCTGGCTGGAAATGTGGGTGGTGGGGATAAAGCTGCGGAGGCAAAGGCTGCCTCGAGTCCAAGCCTCATGTCTGGGGCCTTTGGGTCTGGTTTATCCTCCCTGATCACCTCCTTGCCCCTTTTTGTGCCTGTGGGACACCTTGGCTTGGTGCAGGCGGGAGCATCAGGTTTTCTTTTGGAATAAACCCCTCTGCCAGGTCCTTCCCAGCCCATCCTTCGGTGGGAGGGAGCCCACAGCCTTCAGCGCAGGGAGGCTGCTCCCAAACCTCCTCCTGCTGCCCAGTTGTCTGTTATTTCTGTACTAATTCACTTGGGCAAGTTTCTGCCAGGGAAAAGTGCTGATTTGGCCAGCACGGGCTGGCAGAATGTGCTTGTGCTGCTCTTCCCATCTGCAGGGGGTGTTGGCCTTAGCACAGAAATGTCTCTCCTGGCTGCCCTGGGAAGGCTGGAGAGGCTCAGTGCTCTCTGGGCTCGGATAAAGCAGGGGTAGATCAGGTGTAAGGAGCTCTGAGGGACAGGGTGGGGTTGCTGGGGGTCCTGGGCAGCAGCAGGAGTTGAACTGGGTGATCCCTGTGGACATTTTCTGACTCTGATCTCTCGCCTTGTGTTGTGGGAATGTCAGGATGTGAGTCCTCATCACATGGGGTCATAAATAAACACCTTTAGTTGGACTGGAATGCTTGGATTTGGGTTTTTACAGCTCAGAGAATCCCAGGCTGATTTGGGTGGGTGGGGACCTCAAAGATCACCCAAATCTCACTGCCCTCCATGGGCAGGGGCAACAAAGATTCCTCACCAGTCCTACATGGAGATGTCAAAAAAATACCCAAGAATTTCTCTTTTCAGATAAAAGGTGAGTCAGCTCCAGCCAGGCTGGTTGAACACTCGGTGTCCTGCTATTCCATGGACATGAGGGAGAGCCAGACCCTACTCTGACACTTCCTAACAGGGAAATTCCTTAAAGCCCTCATCTTTCTCCTTCCCTTCGACTATTTAATGTCCTTTCACTGAGTTTGGCTTCTCTGACAGGTCCCAAAATCCAGGAGGATGTGGAGGGTCCCTGGCTGCAGCCACCACATCTGGTCCCTCACATGTGGCTGAGAGCAAAAGGCTGATTCCAGGCCTGGGAATGCTGGGGAGAGCAGGACAGAGGTGCTGCAGGGTTGATCTCAGAGCAGGGCTCATTCCTGTCCCCAAGGGCCAGACCTGCCAGAGGTGAGAATGGCTTTTTTTTTGAGTTTAGAAACTCCTCCTCTTCCCACTTGTGCTGTCCCCAGTGACAAATCCCAAGTGTTTTCCCATTCCACAGATCAGAGCCTGTGTGGAGAATGGAAAAATACATCCTCAAGCACCAGCCTTTCCTCTAAAAGCATTTTTTGGTTGAAAAACAGATTTTCAAAACCTCTTCCCCGCACAGTTAATCAACCTTCAAAACCAGAGGGAGTTTTGTAGGCCTATGATTTAATTAACATGGAATCCTGGGATGGTTTGGGTCGCAAGAGACCTTGAGGACCATCCCATCCCACCCCTGCCCTGGGCAGGGACACCTCCCACTGTCCCAGGGGGCTCCAGCCTGGCCTGGGACACTCCCAGGGATGGAATCCACAACCTCTCTGGGCACCACAACTAAAGGAAGGTGCTTGTTGGAACAAAGGCAGGGTCTGACCAGCTCTGGGCAGCTGGAATTTTGTAGGAATAAATAATTGCATTTGGCACCTGCTTGGAGCTGCCCTCCATCCCCTGTTCCTCCAGACCCATTTCCAGGAATTAAAATAATCACATTATGTTTTACAATATTTTTTATGTATTATTGATGGCCCCTTATAAAATTAAACTGCACCACATTCACAGCAAGGCAATTGAAAAGTTTCGGTCTATTAAGGTTTTATTGCTGGAGGGGCCAGAGCTGATGGTTTGAGCTACACAATCTGTCCCAAAGGGCACAAGAACTTGCTGAAAATATGGAAAATTTAGCTTTCAATAACTGAGTTAAATTGTTACAACTCGTTCTTGATGGTGGTTTGCTTGCACTGTAATATTATTTTCAGATTTTTTGGACACACTGGGGCTCTCTGTGGTTCTCCATGTGCTGCAGAGATCCCAGGGAACAAGAGGAAACATTTTTTTAAGCTTCTTAATAATCAATCAGTAGCTGGGGGTGTTTTCTGGAGGGGAAGAGCTGCCCTTGCCCTGCCTGGCCCTGTTAAAGCATCACAGGATGGGGAGGATTCATCTCCTCGAAGCTCACTGGGAGCCTTTCCCAGCCCAGTGCCCAAACCCACACCCCTTTAACCAAAACTGCTGCTTCTCCTCAGACCCCCCTGCCCTTTGGAGGGACTTTGCTCCTGCTTGAAAACCCCAGGAACTAAAATCCAAACTCCTGGTTTTGAACTAAATGTGATTTTTTTAGTTCAAATGAGAATAATACATTTTGACTCAAGAAAATCCAGGTAAAACAGGAATTTCCCATCCCAGACTGGTGGAGTGCCTCTGCAGAACTTTAATTTCTCAAGGAGGAGAATGGATTAATATCCAAGTGCTGCTGTTACAGCACAAAACACGACTGAATAAATGTATAAATGTGTGTTTATCCCAATATAAATAAGAAAGTACTTGTGGAAGGGCAGTGTCTGGTGGGTCAGCACTGCCCAATCTTTCCTCATCTGCTGCCTGTCACAAGCCTTTGATTCCTGAATGAGTCAGAAAACCCAAAGTGGGGGATAAAATAACCAGTGACCTCGGCTGACAAATATCTCTGTCATTCCTTTGGCTGCAAGAAAAGCATCTTTAAAGCTGTCAGGCAGCTGGGAAAGCTGTTGGTACACGGATGGAGCAGCTTTTAACACCATATTTCAGACTTTAGTCTCTCTTCTTTGTGTCCTATAAAATCCTGATGGTCTCAAAACTCCCCATTTCTGCTGCTCCCAAGCACTGGTTGTTCCTCTTTCAGGAGTGAAGTTATTTGGCTTAAGTGGAGATTGAGATGTGCAGTGAAAGGGGGGATGTTCACATCTTTAATAAATCACACAATTTCTCAGCTGACTGTGGACATGCCAGGCATTGATTTAGGGAGTGATTCCTCTTCACTCCCTGGGTTTTTATCCTCTTCTCCAAGTAAACAGAGCAGCACTGAGCTCCAGATTGGAAATGCAGGGAGGAATCAGAAAGAAAACCCACTCACTTGAACTCAGCCTAAAGTTAAGCTTCAAAACCGAGAGAAAAATGTGGATTCCAAAGGGATCCCACTAGATTTTAGTGCTCAAAGGAGCAAATATCCCCCTTCTGGTGCCTGACATTCCATTTGCAATGTTGGATGAGGGTCTGGAAGTTTCCAGATTTAATCTTCCTTCTTTTCTTTGCAGTGATGCTTTTAGTCCTGGTCTCAAATATGAGCCAGTTTGCCTTGGTGGTTCAACCTCCTTCAACTAAATATCAAATAATTACAATTTATCCCAGAATCCTGGAATGGGTTGGGTTGGAAGGGACCTTCAGGATCATCTGGTTCCCTGGGCAGGGACACCTCCCACTGTCCCAGGGGGCTCCAACCTGCCCTTGGACACTCCCAGGGATCCAGGGGCAGCCACAGCTTCTCTGGGAATTCCATCCCAGTCCCTCCCCACCCTCCCAGCCAGGAATTCCTTCCCAATCTATAATTTAAACCTCCTCTCCTTGAGTTTAAAGCTGCTCCTCTTTGTCCTCTCTGGACCCCTCCAAGCCCTGTCTGACCTGGCCTCGATTTCTGACACTCCCCAAATGTGAAACTGAGCCTCCTCTTCTTCTTTTTACGTTTTTTTAACCTAAAAAAGCTCCATTTTCTTGCCTTCTGGGCTGCTGGGGAGCATCCCCTGAGTGCTCAGCAGGGAAAGGGCCGGGGCTGGAAGGAGCATCTTTGCAGAGCTGCCTCCCTTCTTTCTTTTTCCCTGGTGCAGAGGCACTGGGGGGACTGGAGGGGACACTTTGTTCCTCTGTGGGTGCAGGGAGGGAAAAGGTAAAAACCCACCCAGGTCTTTGAGCTCCAATTCACAGGATTGGCAGGAAAACCAAGGGAAGAGGCTCCTTTATTTATCCAGGAGGAACAAATCATTGAAAAATCTCTCATTGTAGAGAGATCATGGTAAGAAAAAAGGTAAAACTAAAAGTGAGAAGGGACCACATGCAGATCATGGATCTTTACTTGGGTTAATGATGTCAGAGGAAAGAGGAGATGTTCATTCCAACAAACTTCACTCACAAATAAATTATTCTATTGTAAAATCCTCCCTTCCCACTTCTGTGTGGCTTTAAAAAACACATTTTCTTGTGAAATCCTCACTTCCCACTCTCTGTCTTTAGAAAATTCCATGTCTGTGTTTAAGGAAACAAGAAAAATAAAATAATGGAAATATTATAGAAATATCTAGAAACAACAGAAAAGAAAATGAGCTTATCAGTTCCTGCAAAATTCCTGCCAACTTCTGACTTAATTTTTTTCAAATTCAAGCAGCCTGATGGTGGATTCTGAAAAAAAAAAACAAATCCACAAGAAGTGATTTGGGTGTTACTCAAACAAGTTTCTTCTAAAGGGCTGAACATGGTAATGACTTACTTTAAATCTGTGTGGATTCCAATCTACAGAGGTAAATCTACATCTGTTCTTTAAATCTATTTAGTGGGATTCAGTGGAGTGAGAGAATTAATTATCTTTGCAGCAAGAGCCTTGGCTTTCCACCCAGAGCACGTTAGTCAGCAGCACGGGAAGGTTGTCAGCAATGAGAGACTTGCTTTGTACTTTGTCATAAAATTAAAAACTTGGGGAAAAAAGAAACCAGGAAAGCAGCTGGGAACAAAAGTGTTGCTGAAGAGTGAGGGAAAAATAGGAAACAAATTATTTTTATACTTACTATTTATGTAGTTTTTGGGCTGGCAGCAGAGTGATCCTTCCCTGGGAATGGTGGAGGAATTCCCATCACTGAGTTGGGCAGAAATCTGGTGGGAATCCTGCAGGAGAATCGTGGAATTATGGAATGTTTGGGTGGGAAGGGACCTTAAAGCCCACCCAGTGTCCTGGGCAGGGACACCTCCCACTGTCCCAGGGATCCCAACCTGGCCTGGGACACTCCCAGGGATGGGGCAGCCACAGCTTCTCTGGGAATTCTATTCCAGACCCTCCCAGCCAGGAATCCCTTCCCACTATCCCATCTGAATCTCCTCCCCTTCATTTTCTGGATTGTTCTGCCCTTTTCTCCACGTTTGGTCTGTTTTGGGAGCTCAAAAGGCTCAGGATCATGCCCCAAAACACCCTAAATTCCCCCTTTTGCTGTTTTCTGACACCTCCCCTTGCTCTGGGGAACCTGCCTGATTTCTCCTGGCTGAGTTCTTTGCTGGGGCTGCTTTTTATGCTTTGGGAATTCTCTCAGAAGAAGCAGGTTACAAATTGCTTGGGGTCTGCAGGTGCTGAGCCCCCTCAGCTCCCACTGCCACCTCTGAGATCCAGCACAGGTCCTGTCAAAGCTGGACTCCAAGAGCTGGTGGGAGCCAAGACTGAGAAGGAAACCCCTCTGGGAGAGCTGGAGAAGAGCACGAAAAGGCACAAAATTAAAGCACTGTCTGGTCATATTTTAGGATGAAACTCTTGCTGTCTGTAACCTCCAAGATGATGCCAACGTTTAACTTCCCTGAGAACTGGCTGTGCTTCCTCACTCCTAAAATTCCAGCCACTCACAGCTCCAAGTTTGGGACTGGAGGGGAAGTAAAATCATTTAATCCATCAATTAAAAGCCAAATGGAGCAGTTTGCAGTGCCATAAATAGAAATATTTCTCATTGCACCAGTGCCTGGGGTGCTGCCTCTGTGTAAAACACTGTGCTGAGTCTGTGTGTTTTCCCTTCTGGATGTTCCCAACCCAGTCCCTGATGGTTTGGTGGTGCTGGAAGTTCTTCCCAATGACTACAGGGAATTTTGCATGTGGATCAGGTATGAAATACCCAACACACACTGTCCTGGCCACTTGTAGCTGCACAAAAAAAAGACTTTTAAAGTGTTCTCCTCTTTATTTCTTTACAAATCTTCCATATCTCAGATGCTGTCAAAGATGCTCTTTTGGCTTTTGAATCTCTTTAGCTGTTTGAAGGAGGTGTGTTGTATTGGTGGCATTTATGAAGGAACAGTGTTTCTGCAACTCAGATGTTCTAAAAACCCCTTAATAATTCCTTCTGTAGTTGCCAGAGCCTTCCTGGTACTCAGGGTCCAAAAAAAAAAGAACTTCTTCCTCTTCTGGAAGGCTCTTTAGGAAGGAATTGTGATGGGTTATTCACTTGTTCTTACTGGAGGTGATGTTTCATCCTTTGCACAGAGAATCTTCCTGGAAAGCAAAATAAATGAACAGCTCAGGGTGTTGGTTTTATTTTAAAGAGGAAAAAATAAAACAGCTGCAAGGAAAAAAAAGTCAAAACAACTCAACTCTTTTTGTCCCTGAGATACAGCACAGTTGGACTTTGAAATCCAGTCAGTTCCTGCAATTCCCAGGAGGCCAGACCTGAGTCTTTCCTGCAGGGGGGAGGATGAAGGGGGTGGAAGTGGCACCAGCTCATCCCAGGAAGAGAGAGGAAGAGGAAGAAGGGGGTTGGTTTTGCAGCAAGAGGCAGAGCTGTGGGTTTGGTCTGTGCTGCTTTTCCCTGAGGGAAATAGCAGGAGGTTGGAGGAGCAGGAGGAGGTTGGATGAGAATCCAACAGGGCCAGGTGGGAATGAATTCCTGTTTCCTTGAGACGGAGGGCACTGGGAGCACTGGGGGCACATCAGGACGGGGGCTGATGATTCCCTGGGAAAGGGGTTTTACAGGTGGGTTGTTTCCTGGCAGAGGCCAAAGAAGAAGTGATTCCTGCCAGGACCAGTGCAGTCGGTGGGAAGCAGCAGTTTCCTTTCCTTTGGACACTGCCTGCACTCCAGCCCAGGGGAAATGTCTTTGCACAGAGACTCACAAGGTGAGAAGGGGTTTCCTGCCTGGCAAAGGCTCTGGGAGGGCAGTGGCTGAAGGTTCAGCTGAAGGTTCATTGAACTGAGCTCCTGCTTCTGAGAAAACATAGAATAAAGCCCCTTGTGTGGTGCAACAGAGACAATGTGGGACTGCCCTGCTGGGTCCCTGCCCTGCTTTGTGGCTGGAGGGGGAATTCACTGGCACTTCCCAGCCTGGGGAAGGTCCTGCTCCCTTCCCTTCCACTCCATTTGAGACAGGACATGTTGTGCTCACCTCCCTCCTGCTGCTCCCAGGGCAATAATCCCCCTAAAAAGAGCTGATTTGATATTTTTAGGGGAGATTTTAGTGCTTCCCTCTCCCTCTACAACTGGGTTCAGGGGCAGCTCCACCTTCTCCTTGGTTCATCCCCCCCTGGCTGCTCTCCCAGCTCAACCCCACCTGGAAGTGCTTCCAAAGAAGTCTTGGATTTCCCCAAAGAACGTCTTTGGGGTTTGTTCTCCTCGAGGGAAGATATTGTTTCAACCCTTCAGATGCTGAGACACTCCTGGTCTGCAGCAGAAAGCAGCTTGTCCATGGACAGATAAAAATGTGACTTCCTCTGTTGCCTCAAATTCCCTTAAACTTTAAGAAAAGGGTTTGGAAAAAGATGCTTTGAGAATATTTCCTGAATCTCTCTTTTAAGGGTGGACACTGCACCACATTTTTTTGCTTTCAGTAAGAAAGAAAAATGCCTCAAAAAATCACAAAATAGCTTCACCAAGTCACAAGACTGGCTATTAAAGGCAGAATCCTGCCAACATCTACAGACACATTTATTTTATGTATCTCAATAATTTCTCTTTTTGGAGTAATTTTTTAAAGAGGGGAAATTATTCTGAGCTGTGACAAGAGCTGGAGTGGAGGTGCAGGGAGCCCAGAGCCCACCTGGCCTGTGGGCAGCTCTTGGTGGCAAAACTACTGTTTTAAATGCTCTTAAATCTAGAGAAAAACATGGAATCCTGGCCTAGTTGGGGTTGGAAGGGACCTTAAAGCCCATCCAGTTCCACTGGATAGGAAGGGACACCTCCCACTGTCCCAGGGGGCTCCAACCTGGCCATGGACACTCCCAGGGATGGGGCAGCCACAGCTTCCCTGGGAATTCCATTCCAGTCCCTCCCACTCTCCCAGGGAAGAATTCCACCCCAATATCCCCCCTAAATCTTCCCTCTTCCCATTTCCAACCCTTCTCCCGTTGCTCTGCAGGTGCCACGTGCTGCTCCTGCAGCTGTATCTGGGCTTTGTTACCAGTTGGGATAATTCTCCTCCAGTTCTAGTTCTGTGGACAAGCAGAATTTGTTCTCATGTTTTATGGAAGCATTTCCCCCACTTGTCTGTTATTGCACACGAAGATTAGTTCTGGATTTTCCTCCACATGTGGTGCCTGTAATTAATTCAGCTGCAGAATTTGTTCTGTTTGCCCAACAGGAATTTGCAATGTGAGGGTTGTGGAGGTGGGCAGGGAGTTCATTTGTTATTCCAATGTGCTGTTGGGAGGGCAGGACAAATCCTTGCTACAAGGATTAAAACAGGGAGAAACAGTGGGAAGAAACAATCCTGGAGGTTGTTGCTCCCAGCACGTTCCTGCTGAGCCAAGATGAGAATATTCCCGAGCCAGGTTTGCCCGGCAAAGTGAAGGTGCCGTGCTGCCCCAGCTTGGAATTGCTCCTTATTTTGGCTGTGTTGTCCCCCCCTGGTGCACATCAGCCATCCCTCCCTCCCTTTCGGAGTGCATCTGTTACTATGGAGACAGGAAAAGCTTCCCAGAGGGGATGGTGCAGTGGATGGGCCATGGCAACAAACGTGTTTGTGGAGTGGCTGCAAAATGATGGCTTGGCTGGTGGACAACCAGGGCTCTGGGCAGGACATTTCCTGTTTCTTTGCTCCTCTCCCAGATTTCTTAGTGCCAAATGGCCCTTTGCAAACGTTGCACTTTTAACAGAAATTAAAAAAAAAATGTGCATTTCCTGCTGGGGCTGAGTGGAGAAAGGGAAACATCCCTGGAACTGGGACAGGTTTGTGCAAGGGAAAGGATGGCCATCGAGAACAGGATCCTTGTCAGAGGGCAGGGAGGGGGGCAGAGGAGGGGGCAGGAGGAGAGTGAGGGGTCCAAGAGGAGAGTGAGGGGTCTCAGAGGGGGGTGAGGGGTCTCAGAGGGACCTTCTCTTGCAGGGCATTTTAGGGCAGGTTGTTAATGGAGCTGCTAAAGAAAAGCCACCCTGAGATGAGCATTTGGGGATGTTTGATGGGTTGGAGGTGGGAGCTCTTGGAACTCCCTGCACAATGTGCAGAGGTTGGGTTTGCAGTTTCAGAGCTGCAGGGTGGGGTCTGTTGTGGGATTGCTCTGATTCCAGCCCCTTCCTGGCACAGCTTTGTGCCAACTGGTGCCTCCCCACACTGCATCCCATGGATTTGAGTCCCAAATAATGCTGTGGGTCAGGAGACAGCACAAACCTGGGGCTGCTCAGGGATGGGGAGGAGGAAAACTGCTGGGGCAAGTGCAGAGGAGCCACAGAGATGCTGCCAGGGCTGGAGCCCCTCTGCTCTGGGACAGGCTGGGGGAGCTGGGGGGGTCCCCTGGAGCAGGGAAGGATCCAGGGAGAGCTTGGAGCCCCTTGCAGAGCCTGAAGGGGCTCCAGGAGAGCTGGAGAGGGACTGGGGACAAGGGATGGGGGGACAGGACACAGGGAATGGCTTCAAACTGAAAGAGATGAGATTTAAATGGGATATCAGGAAGGAATTCCTGCCTGGGAGGATGGGAAGGCCCTGCCACAGGTTGTCCAGAGCAGCTGTAGGAAAGAAAGGAATATTTTCTTTACCTTTTCCCTTATTTTGCCATAAAAGTTGCATTGAGTGTCCTGGTGTGACCTCCCTGCCCCCCCCCAGGACCTCCCACTACAGGAGCCCTTCCCTCTTCCAGGAGGAGGCAGGGAAGGCTGGAAGTGGGAAAAGCTGGAATAAAAGCTGGAATTGTTCTGGGGTGGGCTGTGGGAGCCAAATCTCCCAGGGAATGAACAAAACACCAGAGGCACTTTGGGATCTGGCATTTTTGGGGTTCTGGTAGTGGGGTCCTGCCCTTGGTTTGTATCTTTTCCCTGTAAAAATTCCATTTTCAGTGGCAAGAAAAGTCTGTTTCATACCATTTTTTCTGTAGATCAGCCTGGAAATCTTTTTTCTCTGCCAAGTGAGAGTCTGGGCAGAGAAAGAGCAGCTGTGCCCTCCTCCCTTCATGGATCTGGTGGATCCCAGGGAAAACCACGAGGTGGATTTGGGAGGAGCAGCTGCTCCCAGCCTGCAGTGACACTGCCAGGAGCAGCCTGATGGTGCCACTTCACACGAAGTGGGATGCAATGACACCAGAAAAGGGTGAGCTGGAGTTTTCCTGGCACAGTCCTGATGCTCCCAGGGAATGAGGAGGCCTAAGGAAGGGGGATGCTGACAGGGCTGGATGCTTCCCTGGGGTTCGTGGTGTTGTACAGGAGCTCCAAAAAGCCAGAAAAAAAAAAGTATCCACGTTTCTCTAAAGCTTTCCTTGGCCCAGGGCTGTTCCCTGCTCAGTTGTTGGTGGGGAGCAGCCAGGATTTACAGACCAGAGCAGCCAGGGCCTTCTCACGGGGCTCTTGGAGGGTGGGCAGCTCTCAGTTCCTGCAGGTTCTTGTTTTCTTGGGACCATTTGCAGCCTGGAGCAGCAGGGGGATAATTGGGAAGGTCCCTGCCTTGGCCACGAGCCATTTCTGGGAGTTCAAAGTGACCCAGCAGTGACAATTCCTCCCTGGGCTTTCCCAGGCTGGGTGATGGATCCAGGGGATGCTCCAGCTCCTGGATTTGGGCAGGAAGGGAGGGATGAAAGGGAGAAAGACCCCCCAGGCCTGTGGAACCCACCCTCACCCCCAGCCCTGGCAGCCCAGAGCCAAACCCACGGACCCTCAGCTCCTCAGCACATTCCTTGGGGGGATTCTGCCCTGGGAATCCTGCTCTGCTTCCACCCTTTATCCAAGAATCCTGGAATCCTGCAATGGGTTGGGTTGGAAAGGACCTTAAAGCCCATCCCATCCCACCCCTGCCCTGGGCAGGGACACCTCCCACTGTCCCAGGGGGGTCCAGCCTGGCCTGGGACACTCCCAGGGATGGGGCAGCCACAGCTTCTCTGGGAATTCCATCCCAGCCCCTCCCCACCCTCCCAGGGAAAATCTGGTTGGGAAATGAGGTGAATCACTTTATTTTCCATGAGGTTCATTTGTTTGTTTTGCCTTTAAAGCACAATTATAAATGAAGGGCTTTTTGGGGTTTATTTTGCAGTGTTCCTGCCAATGAGTCACAAGCACACGGGGTTTGCAAACTGCAAATTGAGAAATAAACTGCCAGATAATAGAATTTAGTGCCTGCTTTTAATTTATCCCACTGCCCACAGCGCTGCAGAATGTTATTGTGACAGAGGGTTTATATCCATCATTATGTGCCTTCATTTGGAGCCTCCTCAGACAGAATTATTAGTGATTATCAGTGATAATATTCTCCCAGTCTCCACCAAAGTGCTGATATGGGTTGAATGTGATTCACTCTCCTGTTAAAGTGAGAGAAGCATTTTAAGACTCGTGAACACTGTAAATTCCCCTGTAAAATGCACTAAGAAAATTAAAAATTGATCTTATTTCCATGGGAGGAAACTATTCCCCCCCAACATTCATCCCTTGGTGTCACAGGACGGGGTGTGAACCTCAGTGGTACAGAACCAACCTGTGGAAATCTCCTCCAGAGCTTTAAATAACTTGTTTTCACCATTTCTAACCCAAGACTGGGGAGGAATTACAAAGGAATCAGTGCTGGGTCAGGAATGCCCCATCCCCAGGGAAGGGGGGGTTGGGCTCTGCCTCAGTCCCTGCAAAATCCCAAGGGTTTCATTTCCCACAGACAAGCCCTGACTGGGCAGCAGAACCTCAAGTCCCTCAAATTTGGGGCTGAATAATAATAAAGACTGTTAGTGAAGACCAAACCTGGCTGTGACATCAAGGTAAGTGAAAAATAATAAAAACATCCCCATCTCTCTTCTAACCCAGCCCTGAGCAACCAGGGAACACTAAAGCTAAAATGACTTTTTGCCAATAATTGTCTCTGGGTTCTTTAAAGCAATAGAGTCAAAGCTCTGTAGACTTTATCCCCCCCAGTTATGGCATTTGTAGCTCTGCTAAATGCAAAATTTAATTCAGTGTTCACTTGTTTAAAATTTAAAATCTAAACTTCAGTGTGTCATGAAGAATTGAGCTCCTTTTCCAGCTCTCCTGGAGTCCCTTTAGATTCTGGAAGCTTCAAGCAAAGGCCTTTATGTGGTTTTAAGTTCCAGGCAGAGATGGAAATCTTTGGAATTACACAGGAAATTTTATCACCTTGGGGCAAAATGTGTTTTGGAATTCCTCACATGGGAATGGGATAAATTAAAATCTAATCAAAGCTCCATTAAAATTGCTCCTAAACCTTGATAATTCTATCTTTGCATTTAATGCATTAAAATAACAGTGAAACATTCCAAGGTATTTTCATGGAAATATTTATAAAGGATTCAAGGACACATTTTTAAAAGCACCCATAATTCCAATTAAGGTCCATTAATAAGTAAATTCTCCTGAGAGCATCAGGAAGGAGAAAAAATGAGTTATCACACCAATATTATTGTGTGTTAAAAAAGGCATTAAAAGATCTCAGACCTGCAAATAAAATTTACAAAAAACACGAGTGTAAACTTCAGTCATCAAAGAAAAGTTCCATTAAAAATGCAGTTTCTAAACCCAAAACCAGGGTGTAAATCCTCCTGTTCTTGTACCACTACATAAAGCCAAGCATGGAATATTTCAGGCTGGAGAAACCTCCCTGAAATTCTAATGAAGTGCTCATAAAATATCCATGAGGGATGTGCAGAGGAGGAAGGAGGGCCCAGCCCCAAACCTGCTGCAGTGGCAGGTTGGAGTTTGAAAGCCTCTTGTTTTACAGAGCCAAGGTCTCCTCTGGATGTCCCTGAGCCCCCCTGTCCCCCTGGGCTGGGGGGTGGCACTGGATGGGCATTAATGCCCTTGCAACCCAAACCATCCCAGAGTCTGGGGCTTTTCTGGGCTGTGAGCAGCAGTTTGCAGCCCAGGGCTGGTGCTTCTTCCACAGCCCTGCCATGAAACAGCCTCAAGAAAGAAAACTGCTGAAATACAGACTCACATCTCCTTCAAGCTGAGCTTAAAGCTCAGCCTAAAAGTCCCTCCCTAAATCCAATCAATCCTTTATCCCTGGGAGGGTCTTTGCTGAGGGACCAGGAGCTCCTGGGGGATGTTGTGGAGCTGTTGGGGCTGGAGGGACCTTGGTGTTGGATGCTGAACCCCCTCAATCACCCCCTCATTAACCCTTTAATTAGTGAGGTGTGTCAGAAAAACAGGAAAAAAAAACTGTAGGAAACCATTTTCCCCCTGAAGTGAGGCCAGAATTGCTGCCCCTCCCCTCTGCCCTCGATTCCCTGGGCACTCACAGGAGGGTTTGGGGGTTACCCTGCGGCTGAAGTGTTTTCCCAGTCAGGCACAGTGGGAACAGCCCCTGGATCCAGCCCCTCCTCCTGGGCATCCCCCTCAGCCTCTGCACAAAGGGCAAAGCAGTTGCTTTCTGGGTTTCCAGGTGATTTTCCCTCTCCCTCAGCCTGGGGACATTTCAGAGGCTGAGTTAAACCTCCAGGTTTTACAAAAGTTTGGGCTCTGGGAAGGGCAGTGCAGAATTCCCTGGATTCAGTTCCTGGGAGTGCTGTAGAAGCAGCTCCTCAGGGCTCCTGGAGGGACCAGCTGAGGTCTGTGCCGAGCTACACAACAAGGAGACTTTTGAACCTGCAAACTTTGCCTAAATCTGAGCCTAGAAGTGTCTGCATTAAACAGTGTCTGCAGAGTAGAGTGTCCTTGAGAAGAGCAGCGATGGTCTTAGTTCTTTCTCCTTGCAAAGATTCACCCTCTGCCCTTAAAAATTCCCCTGGGATTCCTGGACAGGGAGCTGCCCTGATTAGGAAGGGATTTGGGATTTTATTGGTTTCCACTTGCAGCAATTTTTCCCAATGTAAATGTTGGATTTATGGGCTCCTGTCAGACCCCACATAAAAGGAATACTAAGCAAGGACTAACATTGTTTTGCTTTACAGCTTGGCTTAAATCTTTATTAGAGTTGGCAAGGAGAGAAGCAACCTTTGGCAAGGGGCACTTAGGAGGTGATGGAAAAGCCTCCTGGAGCCAGGGGAGGGCTGGGATGGCCTTGGCAGACACTCAGCCAGGCTCTTCTCTTTCCTTCCGCTCTCAAATTGCAGAAGAGAGACATCCATCCCTTTCTTTAAATCCCCTGTTCTCTTTAGGGACTTGCTGCTGGTTCATCCTTGTTCATCCAGACAAAAGCTGGAGGGAAAAGAAAAGCTGAAATGACAAAAAACTGGGGAAAGTCCTGAGGGAAAGGTAAAGCTGGAATCTCGTGTCCTTCAGCACAAGGCAAAAGGCAGCTACAGCTGCTTGCGAGGTACAGAGGGATATCACAGAATCCTGGAATGCTTTGGGTGGGAAAGCCTTAAATCCCACCCAGTGCCACCCCTGCCCTGGGCAGGGACAGCTCCCACTGTCCCAGGGGGCTCCAGCCTGGCCTGGGACACAGGGAATGGCTCCCACTGCCAGGGGGCAGGAGAGATGGGATCTTGGGAAGGGATTCCTGGCTGGGAGGGTGGGGAGGGGCTGGGATGGAATTCCCAGAGAAGCTGTGGCTGCCCCATCCCTGGGAGTGTCCCAGGCCAGGCTGGAGCCCCCTGGGACAGTGGGAGGTGTCCCTGCCCAGGGCAGGGGTGGGATGGATGGGCTTTGAGGCTTCAGATTCCCTTCCAACCCATTCCATGACTCTCTGCACATGCCTGGTGCTGGCTCTGCTCCCAACCATCCTTGGGAGCCTCTGCAGATTCCCAAAGCCATTCCAGGCTCCCCCTGACTGGGAGGAGCTCGTTGCAATTAAAAGCATTTAATGACACGTTTCCCTGGTGCTTTAGAGCTGCCAGACCCCACTTGGTGCCTGTTGGGGTGGGACAGTGACAACCTGGAATGACACTGGATGTGTCTCCTGCCCTGTCTGGGTGCTCTGGTTTGGTTTTATTCAAACATATTTATCAGAAATCCTTGAAAATGTCAGTGGCTGCTGTTGGTGGTTTATCTGAGGTAAGAGATTCCACCCTCAGGAAGGAAAGTGTCCTGATAAAGGGGAACTGGGGAGAGCAGAGAAGCAGGAGCCACCTGAGGCAAAGCCATGTCTGCATGGGATTAAATTAACTTCAAGGCCCTGCTTAATTGTGGAGCTGTTCTCATTCTGGGGAAGGAGCAAAATTGGGATAAACAGAAATAAAGAGCCAAGGAGGAGTGGAAACAGCAGCAGAAGCCACATTTCCTGTTGGAGGATAACACAGTTAGGGGGATATTGAACTTAAAGCCTCTCCTGGAGCTGTTATTACATTCCAAGACATTTCAGCCTGATGAACTTTGCACCAGCCCTGACTGGAGGCTGTGCCAGGGAGCCCTGGGAGGGGGTGGGAGGTCTGTGACCCCCCCCCCACCCCAAGCACCAGCCCCAATTATTCAAACTGAAGAAAATCTTTTAGGAAACCTCATTGACAAAAGAAAAGGACAAAGTCACTGCCTGATATTTTTGCCAGGGAATGTTGGCTGGGATGGAGGGATGGGATGTGGAAAAAATCTCCTCCTGCCCTGGTGGAGCCACGAGAACTCCCCTGAGCTCCAGCTCTGCCTCAGTGATGATATTCTTGAGGAGTTCAGCTGACCTTTGTGTGAGGGGTTCATTACCAGGGGGGTGTTCCTGTGCTGGGAGGATCCCAGCTCTGCTTTCAGTGCTTTGGGTTCCCCCTCCAGCTTCTCCCAGCCTTGGGTGGAGAAAAGGGATCCCAGCCCCGGGTCTGGGATGAGAAAGTGGTGTCAGGTCTTGGCTCACAGGGCACAAAGGGCTGTTAAAAATTCCTTGCTTGAGAATGGAAATATTATTTAGATGTTTTATGTGAAATACATGGAAAGCCATGGGGAGCTCAGCAATTCCCAGCTGACCTCTCATGGAGTTTGCTGCTCTTCCTATTTCATAGAACACTTGTTTTATTTAATTTATTTTATTTAAAAATCATTTAATTTTCATTTCTTCCTAAAAAAGTTCTCTACAAGGGCCTGGAGGGACAGGACACAGGGTGTGGCTTCCCACTGCCAGAGGGTTGGGTGGGAGACTGGGAAGGAATCCTTGGCTGGGAGGGTGGGGAGGGGCTGGGATGGAATTCCAGAGAAGCTGTGGCTGCCCCTGAGTGGTCCCTGATGTTCCCTGACTGACACTTTGGGCTGTTCCAGGTCCCCACCATCCCATCTCCCCTCGTCCTCCCAGGTCTGATGCTTCCAACTCCCAAAGATTTATCCATTTACAAAACTTCATGGCAATAAAAGAAGAAAAATATCCACAACCTGAGGGGTTTTCCTGGAAAACAACCACAAACCATGGAATTTATAACAAACATTTCTGGGGGATGTGTATGTAACGTGGCTCCAACCCGAAGTGAAGGGGCTGAGTTGGGGAGTTGTGGTCAGGGAGGCCACAAAGTTCCCTTCAAATTGCTCCATGCTCCAAAATACTGCGAGGGGAGATAATGAAGAATTCATGGAATTTACTTTTGTCTTCTTGTAAAGAAGGAGAAAAGGCTCCTTGAAGCAGCTGGGTGCTTGTTATGCATGTGAAGGCACAAAGGTTATGAAAATGTGGCCCCAGCTCCTCAGTGCTGTGATTTAATTAAGATATTCCTGTGAGGAGGGGCAGCAAAAGGGCTCCTGCCTGGGACTGGGATGGAGAAACTGTTCCTTGAAGGCATGAAACAACAGAGGTAAGAAATGGCTCTTTAACAGTGGGAAATGTCAGGAGAGGAGCAGCTAACTCAGGTGGGAGGGAAAGGAGAATGTTGGTTTTCCCAAATCTGAAAATACCAGTTGAACTGGGAGACCCCAATTCTTGGCAGAGCTCCCAGGGGGTCCTGGGTGACCCCAAAGTGCAAATCCAGGACATTTCCTGACAGGGATTTTTTAAGTCCTTGCAGAGAGGTGGAAATGCACCTCAGCCCTACCTCTGATATTTGTAGGGAATATAAAGAACCCACTGCTGTGGGTTAAATCTGGGGATCTCAAACACGTCCCTGGCTTCTCTTGGAAGGGTTTGGGGTAGAAGGGACCTTAAAACTCATCCAGTCCCACCAGGGACACCTTCCACTATCCCAGGTTATTCCAGCCCAGCCTTGAGAGTCCCTTTTCCCAGTTTGAATGTTACTGAGATTTTAATAGGGCAAAACTCAGGGACAGGCAAGTTTTCAGCTGCCCTGACTCCCTTTCCAGCTGTGAGACTTCCTAAATCTTGCAGACAGCTCCCAGGCTGCCCTCAGTTGCTCAGTAATGTGTTGCTGCCATTAAAGGGGATAAAAGTGGGAGGTTTTAATTATTATTTTAAATAAAGTAAAAAAAAAATAAATTACTGTTATCCATTTAAAAGAGAAAATATTGGTATTGGCTCCCACTGGAATTTTTGGCGTCCCATACTGGAAATACAACCTCAGAGCCCGAAGCTTTGCCACTGGGGAAGAACTGGGTGGGTTTTGGGGCATAAGCCCTTGGCTGAGCCCAGGGCTTGGGTGTCACGTCAGGAGGGAACTGTCCGTGGTGAAAGATCTTCCTGGTGCTGCAGGGCCCCATAACCTGGGAGCTGTCCATGGTTCCACAGCCCAGGAGCTCTGTGATCCCATAGCCCAGGAGCTCTGTGATCCCATAGCCCAGGAGCTCTGTGATCCCATAACCCAGGAGCTCTGTGATCCCATAACCCAGGAGCTCTCTGTGATCCCACAGCCCAGGAGCTCTGTGATCCCATAACCCAGGAGCTCTGTGATCCCATAGCCCAGGAGCTCTGTGATCCCATAACCCAGGAGCTCTGTGATCCCATAACCCAGGAGCTCTGTGATCCCATAACCCAGGAGCTCTCTGTGATCCCATAACCCAGGAGCTCTCCATGGCTCAAATATATAAGCAGCATAAGAAAACTTATTTATCTATTAATCTCCAATTTAAGGAAAAGCAGAACCCAAGCTGTCCTTCAGCCCACATGGAAAGGCAAATCCTCTTCCCAGGAATTTATCTTTTTACCCCTCCTTTCTTTCTTGGCTGCTCCTCCCTTTCCCCACCAGGAAAACACACCCAGGCTGCCCTAGGAAGGGGTTAAACTTTGGCCAAGTGCTGCAGCAGAGCCCGATGTTGCAGAGCAATATTAAACCCCAGGAATGAACCTGTCCAAGGGTTGCACCGAGGGCTTGATCCTGTGACCACCCGAGGGACACTATTCTTTTTTTAAAGAGGAAATAAAAGCACAGTGCTGAAACCCGCTGCCCTTGGAGCTGTGCAGATCCCCGGGGGTGATTTGCTGTCAGCAGTTACTCACTGCTCATTTCTGGGGCTCTGAGCTGGGGATAAAACACATCTCAATGCTGAGGCTTGAAAATCTCAGCCCAAGACAGTTCCTTAGCAATGCAAATTAGAAATAAAGAGGAAATTGTGTTGTAGAGGTGCCAGAAGAGTTTGAAAAGAGCTGCTTCAGTTTCAGAAAGTGGTTTAATCAGCTTAATTTGGCCATGCAGCAGCTCTCTGGTGTGGTGGGGGCTGTTCATGTGCAGCACCAACACAAAAGCTGCTCCTGACTGCACTGCTCAGCTCGTGGAATCCCTGCAGGAAGGGCAGGAAAACTTGGGAGAAACCCAGGCAGTTTTCCAAGGGGTGAGAGGTTGGAGCTGCAGAGCCCAGGAGTGGCTGTGGGCTGATCCAGGGGATCCACGGCCCTGGAATGAGCTGGATCTGCCTTTCTGGGACTCTTGGGGTGCTGCTGGTGCCGGGTTTGCACTGGATTGTCCCTGCCGTGCAAAAAGGGACAACTCTCGGGGAGAGGGTCAGCGTGAGGATGTGCCTTTGGATGCTCCTGCAACAGCCTGGAATTCCGGAATGCTGGAGTGCATTGGGTTGGGAAGGACCTTCCAAATCATTTTGTTCCATCCCTTCCCACGGGCAGGGACACCTCCCACTATCCCAGGATGTCCTGGGAGGTCACAACAAGCTTGTCCTGGAGCTCCTCTCCTCTCCTCTCCTCTCCTCTCCTCTCCCCACCCCAACCCAGTCCAAC
>VXBA01004388.1:439179-470375 GCA_013399895.1 Serilophus lunatus | reverse complement strand
CAGACAGACCTTTGCTCTGCTCTGTGTCTAATGCTAAAGAATATGGAACATAACAACACTTCCAGTGAAGTTTTTGGACTCTATCCTAAACTTCTTCCTCAGGGATGAGAGAATCCAAATCATTTGATGGGACTTGGTTAAACTTGGTCATTAAATCCTCTTGTGTCACCAAAAAAATTAAAAAAAAATTAAATTAATTAAAAATTTATGTGGCTGAGGTCTGAATGTCCCTTGTACCAAACACTGGTCACAGGGAGCTGGATTTGAAGGTCCTTATGGATCCATTCCAACCTGGGATGTTTCTGTGGTTATTTCTAACAATGGTCAATGAAAAGCTCAGAAAGTTGCTTCTGCAATATTTGCTCTAATGAGCTGAGCAGGCAGCAGGCTGAGATTCACTGGGTACAACCAAATCCTTGCTAAATCATCACATCAGGAGGAAAATTGCTTTTTTAATTTCATATTTCTCTCTCAGCTGTTCCTGTGGAGACATGCTAATTTGGGTGCCTCATTTGTTATCTGCAAGAATTCGAGACACGAGTTTTCCCCAAATCACTTCCAAGTGGAACCAAATGCTCATGTAAGCAAAGCCTGTGAGCAAGAGCACAAATTACCTCCTTAATTATGGCATGATGGGAATTCCTGTCCCAGCACCTCACTCCTCCAGCAGAGGAGGGAGGATGATGCCCTTTGCTGCTGCTTTGGTCCCCAAAATACTGACAAGTCAGCTGGGAATAGTTTGGGATGGAAGGGACCTTAAATCCCACCCAGACCACCCCTGCCCTGGGCAGGGACACCTCCCCACTGTCCCATGGGGCTCCAACTTGGCCTTGGGCACTTCCAGGGATGGGGCAACCAAACCAGAATCATCTCTGCAGCTTAAAAGTAAAAAAAAATAAAATAAAAAAAATAGGAACTTTAAAATACATTAAAAGTATTTGGCATTGTCCACTGTGACTCCAGCTCTCCCACAGAGCTGGGCTTCCAGGTGAGCCCAGAATTGGTTGTGAAGCAAAAAGATCAAGGAGATGAGACTTCCTTGGTCTGAGGCAGTGGGAGGGGGTTCTGCCAGGGCTGGGGGCTCTGCAGGGGGACAGGAACCCTCTGAGAATCCAGAATTCCAGCTGCTATTGCCAAACTTACAGAGATTTGCACTGCACTGAGCCAGCAGTTCTTTTTCTTTCTATTTTATGTGGATTCTCTTACACAGTTCATGCTCTGCATAAACCCCTTTTAAGGTGCATAAACCTCTTTTAAATGGCCCCAAGGAATCCCTGTTTTCTGTGATCCAACAGGGGTGGCAACTGCCTGGCAGCTTCTTAACAGAGAGACATCTCTCTTTGCACTGAGCTGAAGGCTCAGCCCTTTATCCTCTGGCTTTAAAATGGGGGAGAAAAAAATGCAGTTCAAAAATGGGGGAGAAACCAGGCCCCTGCAACTAAAGTCAGTCCACTGGTCCAGCTGTCCTGTGGTTGTGATAAAATACTCCTCAAATATTCCTCTGCCCAACCTGCTGGGAGAACTTCTTTCTTTTTTATTATTTTGGGTTGCTGTCCCTCTCTGTAGGATTGTTTGGGCCATTTTTTAATATAGGCTTTGGATTTTCCCAAAGTGTTGGTATTACTTCCATCAATCTGCAAAGACAAGCACTCAGGGCAGTTGCCTAAAACACACACAGGACCCCGACACTTGGAACGAGGGAAATATTGGGAAAACATCCCCATCCCAGGCTGAAGTGTGGCTTTCTGAGGGAGAGGGCAGTGCTGGTGGGCTGAGTCTTAAAGAGAAGCTCCAGGCAGTGAATTTATTGCTAATGATTTAATTTTCATCTTCTGCAGTGGTGCCTTCTACTATTAATTGAAAGATTTATGGTATTTTTCCTAAGATGGGGCTATAAACCCACAGATTTATTGGGTTCTTGAGCTCAGGGGTGGGTTGGAAAACACCCTTCAAGGGGCACTGCAGGCAGGAGTTTGTCCTGCTGCTTCTCCAGGGGTCAGGAAGGAAGATTTGGGTTTTTTTCTGAGAGGGAAGCTGAGAATTAGTTGCTTTTCAAAGGGCTGTGGACGAGTCTCGTGTTGGAGCTTCATCACTGGTGTGATCCAGGACTTGGAGGGGATACTGTGGGTGTTCAAACAGGGACTTGGGAGCAAAGAGAATCAAAATAATCCAGTCTTGGGCTTGACAAGATCTTGGAGATGCTTCCTTGGAAAGTCCCATTAAAGCTCCAAGGGATGGGCTGTGCTGGGCACTGGGTGTCCCTTCATCCAGTGGCTGCAATTCCCACCTCCCTGCTTTGCTTTGTTAGGAGGGAAGTTCTAATCACTGCAAGGAAATCTTGATGGCTTCAGTGGGAAGCAGCTTCTGTCACTGCCTGAGCTGAGGAAGGATCCAGGTTTTGAGCTGTTTCACCACTTGAAAGGAGTAACTTCCCATCTGCTGCCAAAGAGAAGAGAATTCCCAGAGAAGCTGTGGCTGCCCCTGGATCCCTGGGAGTGTCCCAGGCCAGGCTGGAGCCCCCTGGGACAGTGGGAGGTGTCCCTGCCCAGGGCAGGGGTGGCACTGGGTGGGATTTAAGGTCCCTTCCATCCCAAACCATTCCAGGATTCCGTGACTCTGACCCTCCCCAGCTGGTGCTTCCCAGATCCTCCTGCCAGCCCTTCTTGCAGCCTTTGGCACTTTGGTGTCCTCAGGTCTCCTGGGAGTCCTGGAGAGCCAGGACTGCTGGAATGACTGAAGGATTCACTGAAGGTTCTTACTGACAACAGAAAAGTTCCTTTTTCTTGAAGACTCCACAAAGAAATCGTGTCTGATCTCCTGGTCCTCCAGCCCCTTTGATCCAGGCTCAGCTCAAAAGCTCCTCTGTGCAGATTTTCCTGTGATTCCAACACTCTTCTCTTTTTTCCCCCCTTCTCCAGCTTCACACCCAGCAGCTCCCACGTCCTTTCCACAGGCCTTTGTTTCTGGGGGTAAATCTCTTTATCTTCAGACTGGAAAATACGATTAGTCCCAGTAAGTTGCTCCATAATGGAACATAATGAATTAAACCAACTGATTTAAAGTGGTAATTTCAGGGAGTCTGGAGTTCTTCAGTAGGAAAAAATGGCTGTGAAAGAACAGAGAGGATAAATGGTGGGAGATAAATTAAAATGAGAAAGATCAGCTTTTATGGGAAATTATCATGGTGTACATCATAAATGTTTTCTTTTTTATGGAGTCCCCACCACTAAAATCCACTGCTACCAACAAGAACATTTTAATAAAGGCCATTAAACCTCATTGCTGTGCTATATTAAAAACTACAGGACCCATTTATAATGCCTATTACCACTCCTGGAATCATCCTTAAAGGTCTCTGGCAGGTCCCTCTTCTTCTTTGGGATGCTTTTATTGGGAAAAAAATGTCCCCTGGAGCCTCTTGTGGGCAAATGAGCTGGGAGTGTGTTTAACAGGGGGGTCTGGATGGGGCAGAGTTGGGATGAGATGGGTCTGTGGGCTCCTCCTGAACCTGCACTCCAGTGGGACACGCAGAGGATGGAACGTAGGAGAGGGTGGAGAATATTCCCTCATTTCCTGTTGGACTGGGGGATGCTGATGGAAGTATTTCTCCAGCAGCTTCAGGGGAAGGGACTGGAAATTCATCCCAGCAGGTTGGGCTGAAAACTACAGATCAGAATTGCTTTTGTTCATTTTTTTATTCTCAAAATAAATTTTTACGTCAGATTAAGTTTAGACCCGGCACAATATTTTTTCAATATGCTCAATATTTAAATATTATACACAACATTTAAATATTATTTACACAATATTTAGTCACAATATTTACTTTTAAGGTCCCTTCCGACCCAACCCATTCTGTGATTTGGTAGTTCTGGGATTCCCTTTTGAGCTTCATGAGGGTCCTGCTGGCTCATGTCTCCAGCAAGACCCTCAGAAGAGATGAACCCACCCAGAAACCTTGGAACTCAGTTTAAAGCCAAGTCTTGGGTTTCTGTGTCACCTCTGCGGCTCTGAAAGGGTCATCTTGGCTTGTTATCACAGTTTGTGGGATTTACAACCTGGATGAGCGAGCTTGAGGGGAAAATGAGCTGCCAGCTCAGTGACAATGAGGGGAATGAACTGCAGGGAAATGCCAAGTGAATTAGTTCAGAAATTCCTTCCATTGCGCCATGCCCTGTGTAAAATATTCCATCAAATGGAACCTTTAAAGATCCATATTACCTTAACTTCCATCTGACATGAACAGCCTGGTTAGCACCGACCAATTTACTGTGCAGGGAAAGGGAAGACGGATTTAAATAATAAATGTGTGCAAGAACCACCACAGAAAACACACTGGAGCCATTTTCACAAACCCTGTGTTAATAATTCACCCCAAACTACTGCCATGCTATGGAGGGAGAGTCCTGCATCTCCAGGATCAGGAGTTGCCTTTGAACCAGCTCATTGCCTGGGGCTTTCTGGTTCTGAGTTCTCCCCTTCCACCCCAGAGCTGGAGCTCTTTAAAAGCTGCCCTCGGTGTCACTCAGGGGATGGCCCCAAAATCCCAGATGTGCAGCAGGTGGGATGTCCTTTCTCCACAATCCACAAAAACTGCTCCGTATTTTCTGCCCCCAGCACGTCCTCCTGGCTTTGGGGTCTCCACTGAAGGCTTCAGAGCTGGGGGGAGCTGCCTTGACTCTTCTCCCAGAGTGGATCACTGGGGTGATCCTCACATCCCCCCCGTCTCCCCCTCAGGGGATGGGTTTTTGGGGGCCTTCAGGTACCAAAATCCCTTATTTTGGAGCACACACAGAATAAAATGCCTTTCATTGCTCAAAGTGCCCTTTTCCCTGGGTGGCTTAAACCCCAAATAATTCCAGTTCCTGCATCCCTGGCCCATCCTCTCTCACCTTTAGGTGCTCCAGGATGGCACCTCAGCCCTTTCCTGGCCTTCCTGACCCCTCAGTTGGCAGCAAATCCATCGGGCTTGGGGCTGGCCCCAAGTGACCTGCTCAGCAAACACCAGGAAGCAAAAAGGAAACGCTGTTATTGCAGCTCATTATGCTGAAATCCCAATTTAAGAGCCATTAGCTTTGATTTTATTGTTCCAAGATTTTTATGGCTGGTCTTGGATTTTAGTGTCCAAGTGGGAAAACAAAATGTGGCAGGAAAAACAAGAGTGGAAATGTTCAGTTGGGCTTGTAATGGTGGGCAGGAACCTGATCCCACGTGTTCTGTCCACAGGCAATAAATCACAGCTGAGATCCCAAAAAAAAGCTTTAAATGTGTGACAAATAACACCAGGCTGGGTCTGGAACATTTCTGGGGGAGGAAACAATAAAACCACCCACTACAACTGTTAATATGCTCCTTAATTAGCAGAGACAACAAGGTTTAAAAGGGAGGAAGGGACTGAGCTCAGGACTTTGGTTCCTTCTGTTCTGCCCTTCTCCACTGGGATGTTCTGGGGTATTTTGCAGAACCTCACCATAAATAAGCCTTAAATTAAAATTATTGTCTGGGGGTTTTTTTGATGCTCCACATTCAAAATCTGTTTCTGTTGCTCTGGGGGATGATGGGCTTGTTTTGGAGGCAACCAAAGTGAAGTCAGGCCTAAATAACTCATTTTAGGACATTTCAGGAGTAACATTTTAGGACCAACTTCAAGATTTTTTTGTGTGAATATGACGAGACTGAGTTTCATCTGATGAAAATTTCATGGGGATCTTGGAGGTCTTTTCCAACCCTAGTGATTCCAGGATTCCACAGCAAAGGACACTGTGACCTCTTTGCTGAGAGTGGGTTTCACTCACAGTTTAAGAATTGTTGCTCTTTGGGATTTTTACAGGGACTCTTTTCCCCTCCTTTATTTTTCCTACTTTTTCTTTTTCCTTTTTTTTCCTCCTTTTCTTTCTTATTTTGTCTCCTATTTTCCCTCAACTTTGTTTTCCTCATTTCTTTCTTCTTTATTTTTTCCCTTTTTTTCATTTCCCCCCTTTATTCTCATTTTTTTCTCCTTTGTTCATTCATTTGTTCTCCTTTCTTCCCCCTTTTATGTTTTTCCTCTTTTTTCTCTCCTTTTCCTCCTCTTTTCTCCTTTTTCCCTCCTTTTTCTCTTTCTCCCCCTTTTTCTTTTTTTCTTCTTTTTTTCCTTCCACTTTTCTCCATTTTTTCTTCTTTCCCCCTTCCATTTCCTCTTTTTTCTCTTTTTCTCCCTTTTCCCCTCCTTTTTCCCTCCTTCTTGTTCATTTTTCCCCTCCTTTCCCCCTCCCATTTTTCTCCTTTTTTCTCCTCATTTTCCCTCTTTTTCCTTTTTTTCCTCTTTTTTTTTGCTTCTTCTTTCAACTCCCCTTTTTTCTTTCCCTCTTACACCTGCTCATCCCAGCTCCTGTGTGTTTGCATTCTTGTGTGTAGGTAAGTGGGGTACAAGACAAAACAGGCACACGAGGGGCTGGGCATGGGGGGGGTAAAGTAATAAGGGACAATTCTGTCGGATTTTGGGGTGACATAGGAGTAAGGGGGCTGTAGTTGGACAGTATGGGGGAGGGTGCTCAGAATGTTATAAAGATGGGAAGATTGGTTATGATTTTTCTCTTTTGGATCACGGGCTTTGCCAGTAAAGCTGCCCTCTCCCTTCACCCCTGCAAACAGCCTGTTTGTGTTATTTCTCATCTCATCTGCTCCAGGCAACAGCTTTGGCGCCCCAGATGGGACACAGGGCCCTGGGCTCATTCCTGGACCAGGTTCCCAAGAACCCAGAAGGTTGAGGCAACTTTACAGGTAAAGAGTGATCCTTAGGGCAGTAATTCCCCAGACCTGGGAGGTGACCTGTCCCAGAGCAGTGAGGCCAGAGCTGGGGGAGGCAGGAGCAGCTCTCCTGACTCTGGGCAATGGGCTTGAGCTGCTGATGGATGGAGAACTCACATCCCCTTTTATCTCCCCAGACCACTCTCCCAGCCCTGGATCACTGTCCTGCCTCAGAGGGAGGGAAAATGTTAAAGAACACGAGTCCTTTTGAGCCTGTTCCCCAAAAAATGGGAAATTGCATTTCTGTGAGTTGGGCTGAGCTCGGAGCTCAGCTGGGCTCGGCTCCAGCCCGGGCTGGATGTGCCACCCTTGGCTTGGGCACTGCCACGATGGGGATACTGTGGTGGGACAAGGAGAAAGGACTCAGTGAGCACCAGGGCAGGGGGCACAGGAGGAAGAATTGGGGCTGGAAAAGGGGGGTCAGGGTGGGCAGGGGCTGCCCNCCAGGGGCTGGGGGGGATTTTCCCAGCCCCAATAATCCTGGGATTTGCCCTTTCCTGGGAGAGGATCAGCTCAGAGCTCCACGGGTCTCTCTGAGCAGCTGCAGCTCCGAGCAAGAGCCAAACTGGGAATCAACCTCCCTCTTTCCCATTTGAGGAGCAACAATAACTGTGCTCACAAGGGCTCTGTCCTGTCACAGCTCCCTAAAGATCCCAACAGAGAGGGGAAGCAGCAATTTGGGAACTGCTGGCTCAGCCAGAGCTGAAGGGAGCAGGAGGGGACAAGGCAAGAGCCAACCCCACCTGGCTTCGTTCTCCCAAAATTTGACCCCCCTGCTTGGAACAACGGCTTTAATGGTGCCCACCCAGCACCAATGATTGTCCTAACGGAGAACAGGAAGGGATTTGCAAGCAGGAGCTTGTTATGCAATTCCCTGGGTTATTGAACATCTCAGACTCAGTTCAAGGCAACTTTGGGGACGTTCAGGTTCCTTTCCAAGAAGGGGCTGCTGCTGCTGTATTTTTGTCTGCTGGATCAGCTGAAGTGACAGCTAAACAGAAAATCCATTAGAAAATTTATCTGTGTGCTGCTGTTTGCAAGGGGGAAGAAAACATATTTTGATGTTTAGATACAAGAACTATGATGTTCTGGGACTGGAATAATCCCCAGAGGACACAGTTCCTTGGCAGTCCATCATCCAAGGACAGGCAGCTTCAGGCTCTGCTTTAATTTCCTGGGGAGCTCCGTGGTGATATTTATTGTGCAGACAAAAGAAGTGGCACCTAGTGAATATTTATATCAGAAAGGGAAGGATTTTTTAATAACTGATAGTACATAAATCCAGGAATAGGAGAGGCTGGGACAAAAATGAAAAGCTCTGGGTAGGTGGAGAGTTTGGTTGTAATTTCTAATTAGGAAGGAGTGCAGAGAAGAAGTGTTTTACTCATGAATCTTTTTATTTGTAGGTGGAAGAGGAGGAGTTATAAGGCAATATTTTGCAAGAATTTCCACCCACCGACCCCTCAGTAAATCACATCCTGCCATTGCCAAACTCCTCCAGTGCCAGAGGGGCACGGAGAGCTCCAGGGGCTGGAGCTCCACTGCCAGGGAGCCAGGCTGGGAGAGCTGGGAATGGTCACCTGGAGAAGGGAAGGATCCAGGGAGACCTTGGAGCCCCTTGCAGAGCCTAAAGGGGCTCCAGGAGGGCTGGAGAGGGACTGGGGCCAAGGGCTGGGGGGACAGGACACAGGGAATGGCTTCAAACTGAAAGGGAGTAGATTTAGGTGGGATATTGGGAGGGAATTCCTGGCTGGGAGGGTGGAGAGGGACTGGAATAGAATTCCCAGAGAAGCTGTGGCTGCCCCTGGATCCCTGGGAGTGTCCAAGGCCAGGTTGGAGCCCCCTGGGACAGTGGGAGGTGTCCCTGTCCAGGGCAGGGTTGGAACTGGATAATCAAAACCTTTCCAGCCCAAACCATCCCATGACCCTCAGATCTCAGTGTTGTCACACCCTGTGGCTGCAGCCACCAGTTCCAATTCCAGCTGGGCAGGGCCACCCACCAGGGATTGGGCCAAACTTGGGAGCAGAGGTTGGGAGCAGGACAGGCAGGAGCAGCAGGGAGCAATTCCCTGGGCAGGATAGCACCAGGAACACATTGGGAATACATTGTGTCTGTGGGCATTTATTCCCTAAGAAAATAGATGTGGGATACATAAAACATGCAAAGATTTGTTCTCCTTCAGCAAAACTGAACCTGCTCTGTACAGTGTGACAGCAACATGCAGGACCTGCTGCCTGATCCAGCCCCAGCTCCAGGCTGCTGGAAAAGGGACAACGACAAACCTGCACATTGCAAAGCACTTTCAATCCCTTCCAAACATTCAAAATGAGCTGAAAAGGCAGCAAGTGGCAGCAGCTCTGGTGCCTTAAAAAATTACACAGTCGAGAGAAAAATATTGCTGTTTTTTAAGGAAAAAATTCAACCAGAGGAAGATGTGGGTGGAAAGAGACCCTCAAAGCTCCTCCAGCTGGGACACCTTCCACTATCCCAGGGTACTCCAAGCCTTGCCCAACCTGGCCCTGGACATTTCCAGGGATGGGGGATATGAACAAAGAAATTACAGTTGAGAATTTGCAAGTATTGGGATTATGGTCATAAAATCCAGCTGAGATGGAGGGATGTAGGAAATGGGAAATACTTTGTGAGCAGCAGCACTAGAGATGGACAGAGGTTTCCTCAGCAACTCCCTGAGCAGCAGAGCCCAACCCCCAGGAATTACAGGTGTGGTTTTCAGGGAGTTCCTGCTCTGTCTTTCACTGTGTCAGGTCAGACTCAGGATGGACTCGTGTGTTGTCAGAGCACAACATTTACCTGTGTCCAGGAAGACACTGAAAAGCTTTTTAAACAATCTCCCTGTGCTCTGACAAGTGTCAGCCCAGGAAATGAGGGGGAATGTGCAGAGAGGAGATGAATAAAACTGTGACCTGGAGAGCAGTGAGATCATGGAATCCTGGAATGGGGTGGGTCGGAAGGACCAGGACCCCAAAACCATCCAGTGCCACCCCCTGCCCTGGGCAGGGACACCTCCCACTGTCCCTGGGGGCTCCAGCCTGGCCTTGGACACTCCCATGGATGGAGCAGCCACAGTTTTCTGGGAATTCCATTCCAAGGCCTTCCCACCCTCCCAGGAGAGCTTTGGAATCAATCACAGGATCAGGGAATGGTTTGGTTGGAAGGGACCTTTAAAGGCCAAGCTCCACACCCTGAGTAGGGACATCTTCAGCTGCCTGAGCAGGGTTGGGATGGATGGTCGGGAGTGGCTGCAAAGGGACCTTCCTCCCCCACTGCCAAAACTCACCAGGAGAAGTTTGGGGCAGGTGCTCAGATGTCCAGGCTGAGCTGGGACATGTTGGATGGTTTTCCCATCCCAGACTCCAGGGTTTCTTGCTGTGGGTGCAGAGGTGGGGCTGGGAGGGCTGTTGGCTGCAGGATCCCTCCCCACCACCCTCCTCACCCCATCCAACCAGCCAGCAAGGCAATTTGAAGCCAGAAAAGACAGAATTAATGCTGCCAAATCCTCTCTCCCCTCTTTTCCACACCTGCAGATTTTTCATTGGGAGAAATGAATTGATTGTAGGGGAGAATAATATTATAAATCAAGTTGTATTTCTATTATAATGACGAAGGGAGAACACACTTTCTATATGCTAAATATATTCATGGGCTTATATTATAGTAACATTCTTTAAATTGATGATATTTATCAGCTGGAGAAAACAAATTGCAGTATACAGGAGAAAATAATTAAAGGAAAAGGAAGAGTAATAGTGGCATCACAGCAGTCAAGTCTGGAAATGTCTTAACAGAAATATTAATGTTCTTTTGCATGCGTGTCAGGGAGGGATGGGGAGAGAGAGGGACACAATTTCTCCTGCAGTAAAAACTCCAAACTATCTTGCACCACTCCCAGTCACACACAGCCAGGCTGAAATTCCATTTCCAGCAGAATGCTTTGCCTGGGCTGCCTCTGATAGGAAAAAGAAAAATCACTTACAAGGGAATTTTGGTTGATTTGTCTCCTGGAAACTGTTGAGTGTCATCCCTGCTCTGCTTAAGCTCCTGGAAAGGGGCAAAAATACAACCTGGAAGTTGTAGGGGTCGTTGTGGTGAGGCCCAGTGGGGCTGTCCCACTTATTTCAGGGGTCTGCCAGCTTTTCCATCATTCCTCCTCTTTTTTTTTCCAGCTCTAATAAGTTGCCCAGGGTGGAAATCCGTGTGGGAATTCACAGGGAGTCGTTTCATGTGAGTGGATTTAATTCAACCCCATGTTCCTCCAGCAAAGGCTTGGTTTGAAGGCAAGGAGGGCACAGCTGGCAACATCTGCAGGACAAGAAGCAGGGCAGCTTCTGCTGGACTACCTGGTCCATCCCCTCTGAGCAAAGATTTTCTTCCTGATTGAAGTTCCACAGTAAGTAGGAATAAGTGGGAATGCTTAGAAGACTTCTCCCAAGCCTTTCTAAACTCTTCCTGCTCATTTTTCACTCCAGGCTCCTTTACAGATGTTCCCATAAACAGAAAACTGCTTGTAAACAGGAGAAAAATGGAAATTTCCTCTGTGCAATATAAATGTAAGTGATCTACATCCCTGGATGTGAAAAACTTGGTGTAAAACCACCCTGTTTGTGCCTCTGTGTTCTACAGGAAACTAATGCATTGCAGGCATTAAGGAATAGAAAACATGACACCAATTGAAGTGAAATAAGGGTTTGCTGGAGCCAATAGGACTGGGGGGAAACGGGTGAAGGGGGTTTGGGGACTGATGGAGCTCCTCTGTAGGAGAATAATTCCTGGGAATGCTGTGCAGCCCATCAGCAGCACGGCAGGAGGAGGGGTCTGGCTGCACACATCCATCCAGAAGGAGATTTTTGTTGTGCCTTCCCACAAATGACTTTTTCCAAAGCAAAAGGATGGAGAAGAGAGTCCAGGAAGAGCTTGGAGCCCCTTGCAGAGCCTCAAGGGGCTCCAGGAGAGCTGGAGAGGGACTGGGGACAAGGGATGGGGGGACAGAACACAGGGAATGGCTTCAAACTGGGAGAGATGGGATCTTGGGAAGGAATTCCGGGCTGGGAGGGTGAGAAGGGACTGGAACAGAATTCCCAGAGAAGCTCTGGCTGCCCCATCCCTGGGAGTGTCCAAGGCCAGGTTGGAGCCCCCTGGGACAGTGGGAGGTGTCCCTGCCATGGAACTGATGGTCTTTAAGGTCCCTTCCCACCCAACCCATTCCAGGATTCTGTGATTTCCCTCTTTTTGAAAATATCACATCTTTAATTGCATTTTTTTCTTCCCAGAACCCTCTAACACATAAATTTCCTACTCACCAAAGGATGACCTGCTCTTATCAAACAGGAACTAATTATCCCAAATTTGAGGAAGTGTAACAGGTTGGAAAAGGGATATTTATGAACTCCAGTGTTCCCAGTGCAGCATTAGTGTTACTTTGCACACAGCTGAGAGATGAGCAGCCTGACATTAAAACAAGCCTTGTATTAAGTGAAGGAAGACGATGATTTTTTGCTAATGGATTGTTCTATTTCATTTACATATATTTTCTCACAATTTTATGCTTAAAAAATCATTGCCCTTTTGAATTATGTGAGGCTCCTCTGACTCTGAGGCTCCAGCAATTTGCTAGCCTCATGTGTGTAATTAGTTTAATTAGCACCACAGCTTTAATGAGAGTATCAGTGTCTGCTGTGTGTGCTCTGTTCTTGGCTGGACAAAGTGAAAAATCCTGTTTCTTAATCAGCTGCATCTGAAGTCCTCCAGGCTTTACAAGCCTTCACACAGCACTGCAACTCAAAGAAGATATTTTGCCTTTTTGTGAAGTCCTTTTCCTTTTCAGTCTTGTTTGAGATCTTTATCAGTCTCGTTTAAGATGTTTCTCGGTGGTGTGAGCAAGGGGAGGGAGTGTACCCTCAGCCAGCTGGGGAGGGCACCAGGCTGGGGGGCATGTGGCTCTGCACAGGGACCTGCCCAGGCTGGCATCCCAGCCCTGGCATCGGTGGCCAAGTGCCAGGAGCTGCCCTTGGGTCACCACAGCCCCTGGAGCTCCAGAAGGGCTGGAAAGCTGGGAAAGGCACTGGGAGTGCTGGTGGCAGGAGCTGGGCAGGGGCTGAGGGAGCTGGGGGGGCTCATCCTGGAGCAAAAGAGGCTCAGGAGGCCCCTGGAATTCTCTGCAATCCCTGCCAGGAGGGGGGTCAGGGTTGGCAGGGGCTGCCCAGGGAGGGGGGCAGTGCCCAGCCCTGGAGGTGCCCAGGGCAGGACTGGCCGTGGCACTGGGGGCCAGGGTGGGGATGGGGCACAGGGGGGGCTCCAGGGGCTGGGAGGGCTTTTCCAACCCCAATAATCCCGGAATTCTGTGAATGCATCACACTCAGTCCTGGCTGGAGCACCCGCCTCCATCCTGGCTGTGCTCAGAAAACGTGCCCACACACGGGGTTTGTTCAATGACCTGCTCTGCAGAGCTTTTAAAACCCATTCTCTTGGCCTTTCAAACAATCCCTAACTATTAATTACCCTCCAATAAATAGTATTCCTGCAGCCCGAGAACAGTGCTGGCATAATGGATGGGGAGCATGAGATCAATGCATCTTCTTCACTCAGCCCAAGGATATTTCACCAGCCCTGGTGGAAGCTTGACATTGAAAACAAGTCCTGGGGAACTGTCAAAGCGACAAGAGAAGAAGCATTAACGATTTATTAGCGTGTCATTAGCCCTGCTCGTTAGACCTGCCAAAGAAACACCTCTGGAGATCATTGTTGTGTTCTACAATAGAGACATTGGAGTGCAAATGGAAGCCTGTGACCTCCGGGGCCATTAATCCAGCACTAATGAAAAGATCATTATCTGAAAGGTAAAAAAATCATAATAATCCTGTTGAGAGTTTGGGATTTGTTTGTTCTTGTGGCCCTCGGTTCTCAAAGCAGAAACACTCAGCAGAAGCTCCACAGCACAAGGACAATGTTTAGAAAGAAAACGAATTCCCCAGTAGGAGCATGAAAAATTCTAAAGCAAATTGTGGCTTTCTCTTCTTTCCTGGGTGGTTGTGGCCACTTCTGAACTCAGGTTTCCCCTTATAACAAAAATTCTTTAGTGGCTTAAATACGTTTTTAAGCCACCACAACACATACAGAGAGAAAAAAAAACAAAAATCAACATTTTTCTCCTTAAAAAACACAGTTCTTTTGAAACTTTCAGGAAGGAGGCTGTGCCCTGGAAGTGCCCAAGGCCAAGCTGGAGAAGACTTGGAGCAGCCTGGGATAGGGGAAGGTGTCCCTGCCCATAACTGGGGGCGAAATGAGATGGACTTCAAGGTCCTTCCCACCCAAGCCACTCTGGGGATTCAACTCGGCTCTTTTGCTTCAAGAGCCCCTGGTTTTCCTCCCCCTGCAAACACCCCAAGTCCCACACCAGCCTCTGGGAGCTCCGTTGCCTCCAAAGGAACCCTGTTTCAGTGGCAGGAAGGAGCTCTCCCCAGCCCAGCCCTGCAGGGTCTCCTCCTCCTTTCCCACCTGGAGGCCAAAGAGCTTTGGGAGCTTTGCTTTCACCTGCAGACCTTTGGAATAAGGAGGAGCCAAAGCTGCTCCTGTTTGTGTTGACTGGAGTTCACTGCAATAAATGGGGGGTTGTTGCACACAGAGGGATGTGTGCTCACCCCAGAGCAGCTCCCCAGCAGTCCCAGGGGCTTGAATTTGGGTGGGTGTGGATTCCTAAGCCTCTGTTTTTATCAATTTGGGCCAGCAGAGCTGTCAGAGTAATGCAGGAGCAACCCACTAAAGCAACAAAAGGTCTCTGTGCTGCTTGGCTGCAGAACAGCCCAGTCTGAGAGCCAGGCAATGCCCCCCTGGAGCTCCAGTCTGGCACAAAATACGCGTTTAGGGGCGGTTTGGGGTCTGGTTTTCACAGCTGGAAATGCCAGCTGGGGGTGTTCACCCCCCAGGCAATCAGAGGGGGTCTAAAGACCAACCAAAGGCAAACAAATGGGAAATACAATTTGCAGGGCTGCTCTCAGATCTAAAGGTAATGGAAAAACTGGGAAAACTTCACAGGCACTTCCGAATGAAACTGGGGAAAAAGCCCCAAGGAGAGGAAACCCACTGGTTTGCTTTTGCCTAAAAATTCCCCGTGGTTTTCCTCATTTTAATATGGTTTCCATCATTGTAGATCCCAAACCCAGCCCTTTGGGGGGGCTTTTCTGAGTCCTAATTGTAAGGTTGGCTGTTTGAGGCACTGCTCCTTATCCTGGTTCAGCCCAAGGGGTAGAACAGCTGGAAAGGGGAATGGGTCTGAATTAAGGGGTTGTTCTCACCCACAACAACCTTAACCTGGAGAAAACGAAAGGCACAAGTTTTCAATCAGGGCTCAAAGACACTTAATTGTGTCCAGGGAAGGGCTGGAGGTGGCACCCAGTGCTCTGGGCTGGGGAGCAGCCACAGGTTGGACTGGGTGACCTTGGAGGGCTGTTCCAACCTCAAGGACCCTGGAATTCTCATTGTGGGATGAGCCCCCTGCTGCCCTCCCTGGGGTTTTCCTGGGGTTCAGTTGGCCCCACCACTCAGGGCACAGGGAAATAGGGACAGGATCCTTAAATGTGGCTTCCTGAAAACCCACATCTGCAAGTGGATAAATGGGGAGTCTGGGCAATGAAATAATAATAAAACAGCTTTTGACTGACACGTTGAAAATAAGCTCCAGGGGCCTGGAGACCCTGATTTACCCTGGGAATGAGGCACAGCAGGAGCTGTCAGGGCTCCTGCCCACTGCAGGTGACAGCTCCAATATCCATCAAGTGTCAAAAAGTAGGAATTAGAGACACAAGCCCTGGTTTTCCTGCACTTCAATAAGGATTCTGAGGAATCATTTCCCTTAGTGAGGCAGGATGCAGGCCAGGAAAGAGAGGTTTGCTTTTCCAGCTGCAATAATTGTGTTAAAACTTAGCAGGATTGGCCAGAGGAAATGAAGTGTCTCATTTATGAAAACAACAAACAGTGTTTGTACAGTTCAGTGGGTACTTGAAAATTAAAGGGGATCTACAATAAGATCATGGTTTAGTTCAAAAAATAAATGTAATACCATATTTTAAACCCATTTCTAGATTAATTAAATGGAAAAGAAGCAATGTTGGGGCTTTGGTGAAGTCACTGCTCAGCTGAGCAGGTTTGGGAGCCTTGGGAACCTTGGAGAAGCCAAGGATTTGGTGCTCTGGGCCTCCTGCCTTGAGTTGCATTTGTCCAGTTCCTCATCTGCACAGCTCTGCTCCTTTCTCTAAAATCACCTCCTCATTGCACTGCAAGAAATCAGCCATTCGTGGTCTTCGCTGAATAAAACAAAAGGGAAATATTTGGGGGTTCTGTTTCCAGGATTTGTGTGTTTGTGGCCCAAGTATTACCTTAATCCAGCAGCTGCCCTCCAACACTTTATTAGGGAGAGCAATGTTTTTGTCCATGGATTTTCTTTAACTGGCTCAGATTGTTTATGAGATGTTTGCACATCTGAGCCCCTCAGAGTAGCAAAGTACCCAACTGAATTAACCCCCCAAAATATCCACCACATCCCCAAACAACTTGCATTGACTCCAGGTCTCGCCCTCAAACCAGAACCAGTTGGGTTTTCTCCCCTTTCCCCCTCAGAGGTCCTTTGGCAGCAAAGTCCACTCAGGAATATCCAAAAAAAGAGATATTTTGCACCAAGCCAAAGAGCACAAACCAATCCTAATCAAATCTTTGAAACTCCTGGAGGACCTTTGGTTGGGGGCTGAGCTGCCCATAAATAATTGCAGCCCTGGGAGCAGCCCCAGAGGATTGAAACCTCCTGGAACCATTTCCCTGGAGAAAAACGACACCATTTCCTGGGGCTGACGGTTCCTGGAGAGGAGATTTGAAGCAGAGGTTGGACTTGGCCTGTTCCAATATCAATTCCACTTCCCACAAAGGCATTTGCTCCCGTTGTTATTATATCCCTGCCCTTTCCTGCCCTTGAAGGATTGGCACTGTGGCTCTGAAGACACATTCCATTAACAAACCCGATGGATGTTGACCTTTCCAAGGTTGTTTTTCCAGCCTTGGTTTGCTTGAGGGGAAAAATATTTCTTTCTTTCCTGTAAAAGTATGAAATAAGAGATAAATAACCAACGATTGGTTTCTGGTTGGGGGAAAAGAAAGAAAAAGGAAAAAAAAAAGAAGGAAGAGAGAAAGAAAGGAATTAACTGGTGCAGCCAGACCCTGGAATTGGCTGAGTGGCCTCAAGACTCTGAGCTGGGATCACTCACTGAGGAAGTTGCCATTTGTCACCATTAGAGAGTGGTTGGAGGATTTCTGGAGCAGTTTTTCCAGGGAATTAGGTAACTCAGAGAGCTCAGTGCTTGCTCTGTGAACTCTGTGATTGATTTTCTGCAGACCCACCAGGAAATGTTCTTTTTGCTGCTCTTTCACACGTTACAAAGCAGTCTCACACCATCACATCCCATTGCTGGGATGAGGGAGGGTGGAGGGCTGGCAGCCCCACAGGCAGGGCAGGACCAGGATCCAGACTGGGATCAGGACCAGCACCAAGGCTGGGACCAGCACCAGGACCAAGAGAACCACCAGGACCAAGACTGGGACCAGGAATAGGAGCAGGACCAAGGCCAGAAACAAAACCAGAACCAGGACCAAGAGAAGGACCAGGACCCAGACCAGGACCACAAGCAGTATCAGGACCAACTCCAAGATCAAGATCAGGACTAAGACCAAGGACAGGACCCAAAGCAGGACCAGGATTCTGGACAACAAGTTCGTCTGGGCAGCAACTTTCTCACCTTACATTCACATTCCAAAACCTGTTCGTTTTATGCTCCCAAAGCAGCTTTCTCCCTCTCTCATCCCCCCTCCTCCCACCATGCACATTCTTGGGAAAAGCTCAAACAGTGCTTTGTTCTTCTTTAGAACTGACATAATAATTAGACAAGATCAAGAGAAATTTTGAGATGACCCTGCTCAGCATGTAAATATGTCTAATTACTGTTATTTAAATGATTGTTTATCATTAACTTCATTATTTTCATCGTTTCCATCCTGTCACAAGTATTAAACTGAAACCTTTTTAAACAGTCGTCCTGAATCTACAACTGGCTACCAGCTCATCCCACCAGCTGCGCCACCACCAGGGTTGTCTTGTCACTGCTCTGTATTATTCCTGTTAAAATCACTTGAATTCTTGAGGTCAGATTCATCTTTCCTCCCCCCCCCAGGCCTTTGGATTTGTGTGGTCCAAGGATAATTAGAGGTTTCCTCTCCTGTGCCACATCCATTATTATTATTATTATTATCCATTTCTGGAGGGAGCTTTCAGGAGGGAAGTTGGGAGTCATTCCCTTTTCTCCTGATGTGGGGCAGAGAAGCTCAAGCTCCATGCTCAGGGCAGGGCAAGGTGAGGAGTTTGCACCGGTAGCCCAAAATATGGGGTTTATGGAAAAACATTGTGGATAATTTGAGGTTATCACCCCATCAATGTGATTTTATAGCACTGGACAGGAGCAGAAGGGCAGCTCCTGCTGTGGGGCACCGTGAGCCAAAGGACTTTTATCCCTTCCTCTTTCTTTCCTATTGAAGTGCCACAAATTCTCTTCTTCCTATTTTCTGTCCCCCCCTTCTCTGACTGTTTTTTGCTGCACTTTTAGGAGTAACAACCCCCCTGCTCAGTGACCCAGAGTTGCCAGTTCCCTTCCTCAGAGCCAGACCCAAGGCCAGCTCTGCCTCTCTGGTGCCTGGACCATACCCTGGAAACAAGAGTTGGAACCTTCCTGCAACAGTTGGAAACAGGAGAGAGCCTTTCAGATTATAAATGTTCATAATGCTGCAAAAAAACCCTGAAGCCAAAAGATTTCTAACCTGGACACTGTGGTAGATGAAGGAAAAGGTCAATTTTGCCATTAATTCATTAAAGCATTTTTTGCAGGTGGTGGAAAGTGTAAAATCCAAACCCAGTAAAATCAGGGAAGTCTTTGCAGGGAGAACCGATGGAATTAGAGTTCCAGACAGTGGTTTTATATCCCATCACACTGAGCACTTCCAACCACTCTGATCAAATGTGAAGTAAATTAAGTGACCTTCCATATCCTAATTTATTTGATGTTGGCTCAAATTATGTTTAGTCTTACAAAAAAGAATATTCTTAGAGTGAAGAAATTATTCCTGATATCCAGCTGTACATTAGCTCCTGAGTTCCTCCAGGTTTAGGGCACCTGCCCCACTAAAAAGCAGAGTGATGAATGTGCCCTTTTGCCATTGATACCCCTTATAACACCCACAGGGGCTCTGTTTTTGCCAGACACCAAATGATCACCTGCTTTTTTTCCTCAGTGCAGGCAGCAATACAGGGGGGGATTTAGCAAAGGGGTTTATTTCCAGCTTTGGCAGCCACTGCAGAACTTGTTCAAGTGTAGATTCCAAGTGAGTGGTTGAGTTGTCCCTGACTCTGGGCAGACACAGCCTGGGCTTCAGTCCCTCTGTTCCAGCCTTGGGTCCTCCTGTGCCCAGTGAGTTCCAGCAGGGAAGGAGAACACTGAGCCTGGGTTTGTGCCACTGAGTCCCAAGCTGCTGCTCATTGGCAAAATATTTAATCACCCTCGGGATGGATGCTGGGCCCTCCCCCATGCCTCAATTTTGGCATTGCAAAGTGCAATTGTAAAGGTCAGAGTCTCTGATTTCCATATTGTCCTGCTGCTTTTTTTCCCTCGGAATTCAGCTCCTTTTATTGCTCTGTTATCTAACATTTCCCTGCCAGGGCTGTGACCTTTTCTGGGATCCTTTCACCGCTGCAGCCGAGCTGCACTGCTGCCCCTCAGCCCTGCTGCCACACTCTCCTGTTTGGGATGCCCTGGGGAGGGGCAGGCAGGTGATTCCCCCTCTTTGCCCAGCCCTGCTGGGACCCCAGGGCTGCACAGGACGGGGCCTCAGGGGTGCCAGGGGCAGGATGGGCAGCACTGGCCACAAACTGGACCCAAACCAGTTCCCCCCAGCCCGGGGGGTGTGGGGTGCCCCTGTCTGCAGACATTCCAACCCCACTGGGTTCCAACCCCTCCCTGTGCCAGGGGGTTCTGAACAAGATAGGAGCCAAAGCAGATCCCAATGTCTCAGCTTCACTCCCTGCTTTCCTGGCTGCATCAAACAGTCCCCAGACACTGTGGCACTGAAAGAAACTCTCAGTGCTGAGGTCATGGGCGTTTTTAGAAATAGAAACCCACACACAAATGATCTGGTTTGGGTTTTCCCTTCAGTGGGTTGGATGGTGCCATTCTTGTTGTTCTTTTAGCACATCATAAAATCAATGGACTGTGCAAGGACAGAATCACTAAGGTGCAAAAGACCTTTAAGTTCCTCGTGTCCATCCAGCAGCACCCCTGACCCATGTCCTCCCCTGCCACATCCACACCCACCCCCTTGTCCTGACCATTTCCACTTCCAGTCTCCCATTTCCCAGGTCTGGAGATGTTTTCTGTCCCCCCTCAGCTCCTGGTGCTGGTGTCCCCAGCCAGGCTGTGCTGGGGCTGAGCTCTGACCCCTCCTCCTCCCCAGTTCCCACTGACAACCCCCCTCCTGCTGAAGCTGAGAAGATTCCCAATCTCAGCCATTTCTGAGAGCCGAAGACTTGTTGGTTTTTTCCACCTTTCCATAAGAAAAACTCCAGGAGAATCGATTTGCTTGGAGAGGTTTGGCTCGGGAGGGGGGTCACAGCTCCCAAACTCCCACTTTTCCTCATCACTCACCACAGGAGAAGGTGTTATCACTGCCTTCCCTTTCTCTTCCTTCCCATCTTCCCCCCAAACCAGGGAATTGCTCACATCTCTCTCCCTGGGATTTGTGCACATCACAGAGCATTGAATTAGGTACTGGAGGGAATTAGAGGCAGAAATAACATGTATTTATAGATCATAAAATCTAAGCTCGACAAAACACACAATAAATTCCATTTAAGTGATTTTCTATTTCCCAGATATAAAAAAAAAAGGCCTACAACCCTCATAGGTGTTGAGATGACCATTCCCAGATCCAAATGACACTGCAGTGCTTTTCCAAACTGATGGATGAAAATGAGCACAAAGGCAAATTGGAAATGTGGCAATGTAGCACCAGCAGTGTTAATTTTCTACAGCTTTGTCATTTACTTGCAAGAAACTTAATATATTTCTTCTATGGCTTGATCATTCCTTCTTCTATCAAAGCTCTATAGACTGTAATATTCTGCTCAGTGAACTGAAATATCTGTCAATATAAAAACATCTCCTCATAAAAGCATTGGAACTGTTATGGGGTGTTGTTATGTTCACTGGTATTACCTAAGGAAACATTGAAAGGGTGGAAAATAGATTTATTTTTTTTTTTTAGAGAGAGTGGAAATCAAAACTTCTAAATTAAAAATATACTTTTGCTTGTTTTAATTCAATAAGGTATTTTATCCTCTGACACAACTCATATGCATGGAGGAAAGAAATAATCCTTTAATGAGAAATAAAGACAAGAAAATACTTTACTGGGTGTCTGGACACACCTGCCCTGAGCTCTCTGTGGGACTGGTGCTTCATCCCTCCCTTGCCACCCCCTGGACCTCATCCAGGGATCCCACACAGCCCAGCCCAGCCCTGGGTGCTGCTTTCCCCCATCCCAAACCCAGACCTGAGGTGTTTTCACAGCAAGCAAAGTGGGTTTGGGGCTTTAGGAACCTTCAGGTTTCATTGGATGGAGCTCTGAGCAGCCTGGGACAGTGGAAGGGTTTGGAACCCCTGGCAGGGGGTGGGACTGGATGGGCTTTAAGGTCCCAGTCTGGGATGCCAAGATTCCTTTGTGCAAATCAACCCTATTTGTTGGTAAAATGACCCAAAGGCTGCTGGGGCCAGGGCAGACAGCCCCAAACCCTCATCCCAAACTGGGAGAGGAGCAAAAGCAAATGAGCTGTGACTGCCTCCAGCACCTTCTCAAAGAGGAGGGAACTGCAGGGAAAATACATCCCAGAAAATACATGGCTGATGTGGATGGAAACTGGAGCAGGCTGGGGAAGGGTCTGGTGGGAGCCAGGGACACCCTGACACTGATTTCAGGAGAAATTGGGTTCCTGCTTGGATTTTCACTCTGCTGCCTGTGATAACACAGCACACACAACTCCAGCTGCTGTTATTCCAGCTCATCCATATTCCAGTGTTTTGGGTCATTGCTTCTGTTGGGGAGTTGAACAACACTCCCTGTAAATGCTGGAACTGCAGCCCCAGCCTGGGAGGCTGCTGAGAGAAAGCAAATGTGCTTCACATTCCAGCCAGGGAAAGTCCACACCTTCTCCTTTGGAGAAAGGAGTTTGGGGGGGTTCCCATCTTATTTCCAGTGGTAAAGACTCTCAGGGCTGAAATTGCTGCAGGAGCTCAACCTCAAATGTGTTTGAAGATGCTCCCAGGATGGAGCTGAGCACACTTGGAACCTTCCAACTCAGGAGGTTCTGTGATAAAAGCAATAAAAAACAGAATCCAACACACAAGGAATGAAGCTCCCAAGGCCCATTTGTTCACTTGCACCAGCAGGAAAAGTGAACAGACAAGAGCACTTGTGTCTCCAGGCTTAGATCCTAGAAAAATCCTTTGTGTGGGACTGGCTGGGTGCAACAAATTCATGGAATCCATAAACTGTCCACAAACTGCCTCGTGCACAGGGATGTGCTGACAACAAATTCCTTTTTACTGTTATCTCTCCGTTTCTATTGAAGGCCCATTATTGGGTTTAATCAGTGAAATGAATTTGCTAATGAACTTGCTGATAAATTTGCCACAGCTAATGTTGTCGGGAGGGTTTTATCTTCCTTTTATTTTGTTATTGGTTTTTTCCATATCAAATAACTAAATAGATGCATTCAGAAAGCTGCTGCAGCTGATGGCAGCTTGTTTGTGGGCTTTGGTTTGGCTTCAGGCAAATCAGGAGGACAAACTCAGTTCCAATTGCTTTGATGGGAAGAAGAAGAAGAAAAGTCCATGGAAAGTTTAGTGGAAGTGTTTAGTGTGGAGAATTTGGGCTGGTGACCCTTGTGCTGGGAGGACACCAGTCCCACTGCTGGGATGATGAAATACCCAGTCCCTGGCACTGGGAGAAGAGTTTGGGAGGGATTTTCACTCATTCAGCCACTTCCCAGGTCTGCAGGGGCCCCACAGACTGTTCCTGGCCACCAAGACAGTGAAGGTGGGACTTGCTGACCTCAGAGGTCTTTCCCAACCTAAAAATGCTGTAACTCTGGGAGTTTGTCTGGGCTGAAGCTCAGATGTTTTTGGAAACTCAGAGGGATGGAAGAGCCTGGAAAAATCCCTGTGGTTGTCGTTCACCTCCAGCTGCCCCAAGGAAGGCACAAATCCCTTTGGATTTCACATGCACTGGGCAGCTGCCCTGATTTATGACACCCTTTTTTAACATTATGAGGCTTCAGCCTCACACATCATAAAGCTCAAATTAAAATATGTCCCTCTGAGCTCTCACAGGGTGTGAAAACCCCATAAAAGGAGGTGGGAGATGAGCAATGGCCACACTCTGTGTTCTGCATCACAGTTAATGGCAGCCCTGAGTGTGTCCTGACAGCTTTTATCTCTCACTCTACATAAAACACTTTGAAAAGCATCTTTTAAAGTTCCTTTGCTCGGGTTTAGTGGAGATGAGGATCTCCAGAAACATTAAAATGGTCGATGTCTCCGTGCTCCTGATGCCTCTGGCACAACAGCAAAATAATTCCTGCTCGTGGGGAGAAGCGTGAGATAACTCACCTCCAATGAGACAGCTGGATCCACCCCCCAAATCCATGGCTCTGCTCCCCTCTGTGCCTCCTGCTCCCACTGCTGAGGATGGAGCACAGACACAGCACTGCGGGAGCCTCAGAGCTCGGGGTGGGTGTCTGCTGCCAAGGAACAGGGGCAGGATGAGAGGGAAGTTGTGCCAGGGGAGGTTTAGATTGGATGCTGGGGGAAACTTCTTCATGGGGAAGGTTGTCAAGCCTTGGGAGGGGCTGCCCAGGGCAGTGGTGGGATCACCTTCCCTGGAAGTGTTCAAACTGTGGATGTGGCGCTTGGGGACACGGGCAGTGGTGCCCGAGGTGGTGCTGGGGGATGATCTTAAAGGTCTTTTCCAACCTCAGCCATTCCATGCTTCCACTTGGGATGAAGGGGTAGGTGCTGTGGGTTGGAAGCTTGAAAACTGGCGGCTCTGAGGAGAAGCCCTTGCTCAGCACCTGGTTGGTGTCTCCTGGATTCCTCCCCGGGCAGGAATCCCTGGATTCCTCCACGGGCATGTGGGGGTGGCCCATGGCCGGGTGTCCTTGGGGACAAATGGCCCAGTTCCCAACGTTTTAGAGGTTAAAGATGAATTCCAGCAGGTGGAGGCAGGGATGGGGCAGCACCACCCGCTCCAGCCTCCTTCCCTGCTCTGCTACTTCAATGAACCTTCCAGCTGATAAAGGCAGGAGGCACAAACAAAGATCAGAGCTGGGGGACAAGAGCCCACCTTGCAAGGAGGGGATGAATACTGAAGGGGAAGAGGAGACGGGTTGGGAGCTGCTCTTTGAAGGTCAGGATGGTTTTCCCTTTCCTTTTGTTTCTCCCCCATTCATTTCCAAGCGAATCGCACAGAATGACAATCTCCTTGTTTTGTCTGGGTGATAATTGCCCTGATAATTTCATACAATTTAAATAATCAGATTCGCAGCGTTTTGTGTGTCAGGGTCTGGGCAAGGAGGTGCTTTAATCTCCAAAGATGCATATTCATGATGCCATTCTGGATAGAGCCAAGGAACCGGAGCCTTTGTGTGCCTCAAGCAAACCCTCCACCTCCTGCTTTCAGAACAAAGCTGATGGGTTTGGACTCTCCCAGTTCCCCTCCTCTCCCCTGCAAATGGACCTTTATGCCTCAGCCCCTCTCCCTGTGGATCCCACACTCCCCTTTAGGTGCCTGTCAAGCAAATTCCTGCCTTGGGGTTTCTCCAGCTGCTGTTTTGCAGCCCAGCTTGGTGTGTTGAACATGTGCCTCATGCTGTGCTGCCTCAGCTGGGGACTGTCCCCAAACCAAGCCTGGAATAAAGCCAGGGGCTGCTTCTGCTTCCCAGGACACTGGCACAGGTCCCTTTGGTCCACACTATTATCATGTGCTTGGAGCCATGGATTTTATTAAAGGAGGAAAACTAACAGTTGGAATCAAGACCACGAGGCCATGGGAGCTTTGGGGAGGGAGCAACACACGGACAGGCAATGAGGGACCCCATGGGATAAAGTAATTAACCCATGGGAAGCAGCTCAGAACTTAATGAAAGTCTATTTTTATATTGGATTTGAGCATTTGCAGCATCACACTTGAACTAATTTATTGCACAAGGTAATGAAAATAACCTAAGAAGGATCTTTGTGGAACAACATTTGGTTTTGAAGGATTAAAAAGAAAGTCTGTTCTAGAACTAAGAATATTAACAGACCCCAGGTCACACAACTGTCATTTTGTGGAGTGTCAAATTAAATCTGTTCTCTCTTCCCACAAATTGCTGCATGGACTGGGGACTTCCCAGATGGTTCTGTGGGCATGGGGGGGATTCAAAGCCTGGGCTTGATGGTCTCAGAGGTCTTTTCCAACCTTAAGGACCCAGTGATTCCAAAATGCACAAGCACAGGAGAGCCCCTGACCTGCACTGAGAGAGAATTTAACAGCAATAAATCCTGATTTCCCACATTGCTGCGGAATTGCCATTTGGAAACCCACAGCAGAGGGGGGGGAAATTTGAAGAGATGTGGAAAAATAGAAATTTCTATGAACATTGGCTGATTTTTGAAGAGGAAAATATTATAGTGAAGGCAGCTGAACCACTCACAGGCTGCAGGTGTAAGGGATGGGTGAATCTCTTAATGTGAATACCTCAGTCCATTATTTTTGACTCTTCTGTTCACAAATTGTCTTGAAATAGCTCCTGAACTTTCTCAGTGGGCTGAGTTTGAACCCCTCTGCCAGTGGCCTTTTGACAGCCCTTTCCCCACCCCTTGGGGTGGCACAAAATGCAGGATTTCTGCACCAGCAGTTTTCCCAGTGCGTTCCCCATTAATGTGCTTTAATATTTGCACAGAGCAGTGCAAACAGTTCCAGCAGGGATGGGATGCAAAGTCAAATAAAAGAAACAGAAACCAGAGTTTTCTGTTTAAGGTAATTTCACAGGAGTAGCCAATTTGTGCCTCGATAGAAGCCTGAGCACTAAAAGTGGGATAACAGCAGGAAGGGGGTGGATAAATTAATTATTCTCCACGTATACATTGATTTTTTTTATATATTTGCCGAGCTGAGCATGAAATATGTGAAATATGAACATTTTCCCCTGTGCTCGTGTTCCTTGTTCTTCCTTTCTTTCTTTATTTTCTCCTTTCTTTCTGGCAAAGCCTCAGTAGAGCAGCAGAACACAGAATTTATTGTGTAAAGCAAAGCCTCGCTTGTACCTGTGGCCAAACTCTCTATTGCTGTTGTAGTGGATTTATAGTTAAACTGAGCTTTAATCCCTGCAGAATTGACTCTGTTTGCTGGGAAGGCTGAGCTCACACTGAGCAATTCCTAAGTGGGCAATCCAGGGAGGGTTTTTGAAGTTCATTTTCATTCTTTATGGAGAAAATGCTTCCAAAAAATGCTGCTGGTTGAAATATGAAGAATTAGAATTTTCCCTTCCATTATATCTGAGGCAATTAGTTGTTTAATTACTGAACACAACTTTTAGCAGCAGCTGGGATGAGGTGCAATGTTTCTGTTTGTTCAGACTCAGCCATTAAAGGCTTTTATTTCATGGGGAAAAAAATCCCCAAAGGAATAAATACCTTCCAGTGATTAGATTAAATTATTGTATATATTTAAAACTCTTGAAAGTGTATTTAAATTAAAAAAAAAATAGTTTAAGAGGCACAGTTAGTCAAGCTCTGGCTTCCACTAAAATGACTAAATTTTTTAAAGGGATCATCCCAGTTTATTGTGAGGTTTCTTTCAAGCAACATTTTCTGTTGGCTCCTGAGTTTTGCCATTTTTTCCCCCCCAGGAACAGGAAATCTCCAGGAATGTGAAGGGAGGGGAGAAATAAAGCCCCAGCAAACTGAGGAGGAACTGCTGCCTCTGCCCTGCTTGTCCCCTCTGGTTCCTCTTCTGCAAGAGCTGGTGCTGTGACAGGAAACTAATTGGACTCAGAGATCTTATCAGCCCCAAAAAATCCCCTTAATTTTGGTATAAAACTGTCCTGAGTGGGGACATTTCCAGTTTAATATGTGGGGATGGACATGGAGCTGCAGCCTCCAGCCTCCAGCACAGCCAGTCCCTGGGGAGGGCAGGGGAACTGGGGGAACTGGGGGTGCTGGGGCCTCCCCCTGTGCCCTCAGAGCTCTGAACAGCTCCCATTTCAATGGGGATCAGCTCCCCCAGGCCTCAATCCATGCTTCATTAATTAAGGGTCATCACTAGTTAATTGGACATCAAGGCAATGGGGAAAACCAGTAGGAATTGATGGGTTTATTGAGAGGTTCCAGCACCAAAACCCATAAGGATTTTCCTTTCCAATCCCCTATTTCAACAGAGAATTTTAAGCACAGAATGAAGCTGAGCTCCTTTGGGCTTCACTGAACTTGGTTAGAGAACCAGGCTTTGCTGAGAAGGGGAACCTCTGGGAAGGAATTGGTTTTCCCTGGAGTGACAGGGATCAATCCAGCTTTCCCTGCATTTCAGCCTGGAGTGGAACAAGAGGCTTTGGGGAGATGCCACTGCAATGACACATCTCAGATGTGCCACAAACCCTCCTGAAACGCAGCCTGAACAGCCTGTGAGCCCAGAGTGGCCCAGCTGCCTCCCCAGGGACCCTCCCAGGCAGAGCTGGAGGGCTCTGGGGAAGGGTCCCAAAACACTCCCCCCTCCACTGCCCTGTTGTGGAGGAACAGAGAGCACTTCTGGGTGGGCAGGCCAGGAACCACCACGTTTGTGCCCTAAAATCCAGCTGCAAAACACAAAACACACAAAACCTACCAGTTCCTGTCTCCATCTCTGCTGCCTGTTGGCAGGAAGGGACCCCCGACATCCCATCCCTGGGAGTTCCCGAGGCCAGGTTTGGTTTTTTGGCAAAAAGTTTTGCTCAGTCTCAGAGATCTTTCCCAATTTTAATAATCCTGTGATTCTGTGAGTTCTGCTTAAGTGAAACACTTCAATAGTGGGTCATTGGCCTATTTTGAGATGTTTGCCATTCTCTGAGAGAGCACCTTGCACCAAACACCCTGGAAGGCTTAAAACACGATCCATCTTCTCGAAGTATTGCACAGGAAAGGCTCTCCCTGGGAATATTAGTGACTCCACCACTGGAAAAAATACATTCTGCTTCCCCTAAGTAAGGCAGCCCATGGCCTGAATCTAATTTTAGATCCCCTCTGTCACCTCCAACTCCCTGCTCCGTGTCTTCTCCAGCCTGATAGAAGGGCATATTTAATTATCAAGAGTCACATTTGTATGGACAGATCTTTCATCAACAGAGCACAAGCCTTTGGGTTTGGAAGTGCTGAAATCCCATTATTTCTCATCTTGGAGTAACTGAACGTGCAAAGCACATCTGCAGCCACTCTGGCACGTGGGGATCCAAGGGGATCCATGGGGATCCATGGGGATCCAAGGGTGTCCATGGGCATCCAAGGGGATCCATGGGCATCCAAAGGGAATCCATGAGGATCCAAGGGGATTAATGGGGATCCAAGGGGATCCATGGGGATCCATGGGCATCCATGGGTATCCAAAGGGATCCAAGGGGAACCATGAGGATCTATGGGCATTCAAGGGGATCCATGGGCATCCATGGGGATCCATGGGCATCCATGGGCATCCATGGGTATCCAAAGGGATCCAAGGGGAACCATGAGGATCTATGGGCATTCAAGGGGATCCATGGGTATCTAAGGGGATCCATGAGGATCCAAGGGGATCCATGGGCATCCAAAGGGAATCCATGAGGATCCAAGGGGATTAATGGGGATCCAAGGGGATCCATGGGGATCCATGGGCATCCATGGGTATCCAAAGGGATCCAAGGGGAACCATGAGGATCTATGGGCATTCAAGGGGATCCATGGGCATCCATGGGGATCCATGGGCATCCATGGGCATCCATGGGTATCCAAAGGGATCCAAGGGGAACCATGAGGATCTATGGGCATTCAAGGGGATCCATGGGCATCCATGGGGATCCATGGGCATCCATGGGCATCCATGGGTATCCAAAGGGATCCAAGGGGAACCATGAGGATCTATGGGCATTCAAGGGGATCCATGGGCATCCATGGGGATCCATGGGCATCCATGGGCATCCATGGGTATCCAAAGGGATCCAAGGGGAACCATGAGGATCTATGGGCATTCAAGGGGATCCATGGGCATCCATGGGGATCCATGGGCATCCATGGGCATCCATGGGTATCCAAAGGGATCCAAGGGGAACCATGAGGATCTATGGGCATTCAAGGGGATCCATGGGCATCCATGGGGATCCATGGGCATCCATGGGCATCCATGGGTATCCAAAGGGATCCAAGGGGAACCATGAGGATCTATGGGCATTCAAGGGGATCCATGGGCATCCATGGGGATCCATGGGCATCCATGGGCATCCATGGGTATCCAAAGGGATCCAAGGGGAACCATGAGGATCTATGGGCATTCAAGGGGATCCATGGGTATCTAAGGGGATCCATGAGGATCCAAGGGGATCCATGGGCATCCATGGGGATCCATGGGGATCCATGGGCATCCATGGGCATCCAAGGGGATCCAAGGGGATCCATGGGAATCCAAGGGGATCCGTGGTGTCCATGGGGATCCATGGGCATCCATGGGTATCCAAGGGGATCCATGAGGATCCATGAGGATCTATGGGAATCCAGGAGGATCCAAGGGGATCCATGGGCATCCAAGGGCATCCAAAGGGATCCATGGGCATCCAAGGGGATCCATGAGGATCCAAAGGGGATCTATGGGGATCCAAGGGGATCCATGGGCATCCAAGGGCATCCAAAGGGATCCATGGGGCTCCAAGGGCATCCAAGGGGATACATGGGGATACATGGGGATCCCACGGGATCCATGGGGATCCAAGGCAGGCACGAGGGGGCAGCTGCCTGTGCAGGGAGGCCACTGTGTGCAGGCAGATATTCCCTCCTACTTTGATTCCCGGCTCCTGAAATATTCATCCATACATTCCCCATCAGGCCCGTGAGTTATGAACCTTCATTGTCATGGAATCATGGAGTTCCAGGGTGGTTGAGGCTGAAAGGGACCTTAAAGCCCATCCATCCCACCCCCTGCCATGGGCAGGGACACCTTCCACTATCCCAGGTGGCTCCAACCTGGCCTTGGACACTTCCAGGAGTCTTCCAGCTTCTCTAGGAAACCAATTAATACAATTAATGTTTTACACTTCCTTTGGGAATCTCTTGGACGTGCTCCTCAGTGTCTGTCTCCAAGTGCTCGCTGGGATGAGCTCCTCAGCAACATGGTCCAAGGTCTGGGTTCAAACACAGGGATCCTGCTCTTGTGTCCAAAGGGATGGGGAAGGAAAAGCCTCCTAGAGCCAGAGCTGCCTGAACCGACACTGGAAGTGCTGGGAGAGGCATGGGAGTCTCCATGGTGGGTCCAGTGTTAGTTCCTGTGGTGGTTTGAGTCCTTGGGGTGGGTCCAGTTTCAGTCTCCCTGTTGAATCCCATCTCCAGCCCCTCACTTCTCCCTGCTCTGCCTCATCTCCAGGGCAGAGCTGACCTTGCCATGGGCTGCATTAAATTGGAAGCAATTTCCACAGGCACAAAATAATCTAGTTATCATCTTCCTAATATTGGCATGGAAGGCTTTCAGCTTTAATTCTTATTATATAATTTTAATGTGCAAGTTTGTTTTGCTAATCACTCAAATAACATTATGAAAATCAATGAAAAAGAATCCAAATCAATAAAAAACACAGGTTGGATGAAACCTCTGGACATTTAACTCCAAGTCTTGCTCACTACCAGTGAAGTTTTGATTACCCTCCAAACACTCTGTGCCAAGAAGTTCCTCCTCAGCTTCATTGTTCTCCCATTAAAAAGCTACTCTTCAGCCCATAAATTTATTTTATTCAGACTGCTACATGAGAAGTCATAAAGCAATTTATGAGCTGAAAAATGCTGCTCTCCCTGCCAGGGCAGTTCGGCGTGTGCCAGCTTGAGTCCTGGCTTTGCTAAAGCCTCTGTGTGGTTTGGGGAGGAAGGGGAGAGGGAGAGGGCTCCAGGCCTGCTCTGAGCAGCAAACCTTCATCCCAAACAGCAGAGGGTGGCTGTCACAGCCACTGAATTAGAGACTGAAAGAGATTTCAAAGATTCTTCTGCTCAGAGATATGGGGGGGGGG
>VXBA01004388.1:365248-436950 GCA_013399895.1 Serilophus lunatus | reverse complement strand
TATGGGGGTGTGGAGGGGCTTCTGGGGGGGTTGGGGGAGCTATGGAGGATCTAGAGGGGGTTTGGAGGGTCCTGAGTGGGTTCTGGGGGGCCTTGAGGAGATGTTGGGGAGGGTTGTGGGGAGTCTTGAGGGGTTTTAAGGCAGGGTCTGGAAGAGCTGAACTCGCTGTGGGTCCCTCATATTCTGACTCTCTGCAGTCACATCCCCACTGGAGATGGTTAAAGTCACCAACCCCCAATACCAGGGCTGAGCTCAGTGCCTTGGAAAACATGCTGAAAAGAATGTCCATTTAAAAATCTCAAATTTGAATTTAAACTTAATTAAATGACTTGCAACCCACAGCTAATGCTGCAGGGCATGGGGGTGTCCTCCTTTGTTTAGGTCACAGCCTGCATTAAGAAATAAATGCAGATTTTTTTAAGGCACTTCAGCACTTGATTCTTCTTTATTTCAGTTGGAATTAGGAGTTTAAATTCCTTAAGGGCTTAAATCTACTTTATTATCATTATTGTTGTTATGAACATAATTCAATAATCTGTGAAAAAGATTCTAAAAGTCTCACCTAAAAATCCAGGTCGTTTTCAGGGGAGTTTTTCTCCTTCAGGGCAGAGCCACGTTTTGCTGTAAGTTTGATCACAGTGTGGGGAAGGAATTTGGAGCCTGCAGTGGCAATTCAAGGGTTTTGCACTGAACTGGCAACAAATTCCTCTCCCAGAGCCCAAGTTCCTGCCAGGATTTTGATGGCTGCTTGGAAATGGCCAGGAATTGCCCCAGAGCCATCTCCCACCTTGGTGGGAGTTTATGGAATACCTACAGGACAGAAAATGAATGTCAGGAAGAAGATCTAAGGGTTGTTATCCTGCTCCACAACACTTCCAGTTTTCATTTTCCTCTTGCAAAATGTTTGTGCAACACTAGAAAAATTACCAAAACTTCCTAGATATACATATTTATATCAAATATGCTCCTTTTATTCAGATTACTGGTGCCTGTCAAGTTAACAGGGGAAAATATTGGTTAAGTCCAAAGGAGGTCGTAGCCAGGTGGGGGGTGGCCATTTGTCCAAGGGGCCAAGAGGAAATGGCCTCAAGTTGCATCAGGGGAGGTTCAGGTTGGATTTGGGACTCCATAATCCTAAAGCTCTTTTCCAAACCCAATGACTTCTGTTCTGAGTGTCACCTTCAGATGGAACCCCCTCCCTTGTCCATGTCCAGCTGTTCCCATCCTGCTGAGGTGCCTGGAAGGGAAAATGGCAACTTGCTCTGTATTTAAAACTCTCTGAAAGATGAATTTGATGAATTTTGCCTCTTCTCCCCTCTCCTTATAGCACAAAGAAAAGGTGACATCTGCCTCTTCTCTCTGGATTTTAATCACCTGTAAAAGCTTCAATTAACCTGCAGCTAATGAGACTTGACAGTTTTACTAATATTAGAAGAGGGGACTGGAGGAATGGAAAGGGAATAATTCACACCTATTCTCTGTAGACCTTTGAAATATATACTTGAAATATGTTCTTGAAAACATGACTGCAGGTTTCAAACACGTCCATCATTTCCTTGCTAACAGACACAAAGTTATCATTTTCTTGTCAGCAATTAATCATGTGTTGGAAAAGGGAATTCAGAGGAATAATGCAGGGGGAGAGGGAGTGCAGGTGACACAGAGAAACCATAAAAATGGAAAGCTGTGAGGAGTTCAGGAGTGAAATGTTTATTTATGGCCTTCAGCTGCCCAAGGGCAGCGTTAGGTGGGATATTGGGAAGGGATTCCTGGCTGGGAGGGTGGGGAGGGGCTGGGATGGGATTCCCAGAGAAGCTCTGGCTGCCCCATCCCTGGGAGTGTCCAAGGGCAGGATGGAGCCCCCTGGGACAGTGGGAGGTGTCCCTGCCCATGGAATGAGATGGGCTTTAAGGTCCTTCCAGCCCAAGCCATTCCAGGATTCTGTAACCATTGAAAACCATCTGGGAAAGCATCTGAAAAGCATCTGGAAGGAGAAGCACAGCCAGGCCCGAGGTGGTTCTGCAGTTCTGACACAGCACAGCTCGGGTTTGTCATCGTCCAGGCATTTCTGCTTTGTCACTGCAAGTGGGAGACACCAAGACGTTCCTCTGCAGCCAAGATTTTGGGTTATCAAAAGCCAGCAGGAAATTCAAATTGCTCTGGCAGGAGGAGTCTGGATCCCTTCCCCCCTGACTCACACCTGCACCCTGTTCCCTTCCACCCCCCTGGGCTCTGAGCTCTCCAAGGTGTCTCAGCCTTCCCATGGAGCTCTCCAGGCAGGTGGGAATGCTGCCAACTCCTCAGCAAAGTGGGGGTTGGAGAAGTTGTGCTCGACTCCACTGGCAGTAATTGCAGGGGTAATTGGGAAGGGAGACTAAACACCCAGGTCAGAACTCCCTCCCCAAGTAATTATGTGTGGTTCAGACAGAGGATGGAACAGCACAGAGATGGGAGGGCATGTGAATTCTTGAAGTGATTTCCTAGAGAAGATTATAAGGTTAACAGGAGCTCAGCATCCTAAAATTAGAAATTGTTTAAAACTCAATGTGTTTGGGGAATAATCCATCACATAGAAATACATCCCCTGCTCGTTAAAGGCAATTTAGGGAGCAAAAAGGCTTTTTGATTCCTGTAAATGGCTCTGAAAGGAAAACAGCTGATGGCTGATGGCAATGCCAGCCTTGTCCAGGGCTGCAGCCACAGTTACCTTTGCCTTCTGCTCACACCAGGAACAGGCACCACCCTCAGCTGAAATATTTTTAAGGACACAGCAAGTCTTCTAGGCACCTGGAAAGGCCAGGAACCATCCTCAATTTAAATATTTTTAAGGACACAACAAGTCAAGGAACTTCCAAGCACTTCACCCTCTCAGACCTGAAGTGCTGTTTGCAAACTGAAATTCCTGCTGCACGTTCATGAGGAATTTTTACCCCCAATTTTTACCTCCCACACCTTGGGACTGAATCCCACAGGAGGACACAGGGAATGTTAGTGAGCAGCTGGGAGCTGCTGGGAGGGGGTTGAGGAGGGCAGGGAGGGGTTTGGAATCATCTCCCTTCCAGGCAGGGCTGGCTGAGAACATCCAGCCCCTTCCCATATCCTGGCACGGTGGATCAACAGGGCAGAGGATCCATTTAAATCAGACTTTTCCATACACTGGCAGCTTTTCCCAGCTGTAGTTCAGGTAAAACCAGCGTTCCAGGTGACTGGCAGAACCTTTTCATTCCCCTAAATTGGCTGGGTCAAGGGATGCCACTGAGATGCTGCATCTAAGCCTGCCAATTGGGAGGGGCTGGGAATGAAGGAATGTTGGTCAGGAATTGTGAGGGGTTTTGCCTTAAGAGCAAGGAGAAGTCAATCAAGGCCTCCCAGTGTGTTCCTGTGCCCCCAGGAGCAGCTTTGGGGTGGGGGCTCTGTGTCAAACCAGCCCAGGCTCTGAGCAATGGGTGCACTCAGGGCTGAGAGCTCCCCAGGGACGTGGGGAGCACCTACAGCTCCTCACACAGCCCAGGGGTGTTTTCCCACTGTGTCTGCAGGAAATTCTTCAGTGCTTGGTGGAGAAAGTGTGGAGCATGAGGTTGGAAGGAGATCATAGAATCCAGGAATGGTTTGGGTGGGAAGGGACCTTAAATCCCACCCAGTGCCACCCCTGCCCTGGGCAGGGACACCTCCCACTGTCCCAGGGGGCTCCAGCCTGGCCTGGGACACTCCCAGGGATGGGGCATCTCAGACATCCAGGCTGGAAAAGATCTCCAAGATCATCAAGCCCAATCTTACACCACATATGCCTTGTTTGCTTGATGAGCAACATCAAATATTTGCTTCCTTTTCCTCCAGAATAATTTAAAATACAGATTTAATGTTTCAGTCCAAATATCAGGGAGCAGCTGATGGATTTATCTGAGGGTTTGGGGCTCAGCCTTGTTCACACAAGGGTTGGCCCCTCACTCCTGGCTCCTTGTGGAGGCTGGTGCTCAGCACAGAGTGTCCCACAGGCTCTGCAAGGAAATGGGAGTAAATCCAAGCAAATAACTGAGGGCTAAATTTGCCAATTCTCTTTGCCCCTGAGTATTTTTGTAGCCTCATTTGTAAAATGGGAATAATATTTGTACCATGCTTTCCCATCAATGGATTGATGAGAGATAAATACGAAGCTGCTCCCTCTCTCTTTAGAGCTCTCTGATTTGGGGGAGGTTAAGTTTTATTATTATTGAATTCCTGAGTTTCAGATGCTCAGCTCCAAGATTTTTTTTATTAAACTCATCTGTCAAAACAGAAAAACTTTGTGGAGAAGGTTGGATTGGAAAGGACGTCCCCGAGAAATGTGTGAATATTATGTCCATAAATGTTTGTTAGGAAAATTATTCCCAGCTGATATGACAAAGAGATGAGGAATTAGATCACAGATCTCATTAGTGGCGCAGACACTGAAGGAGAAATGAAGCCAATTAGTGTTGATAGCTCTTGTCAGAAGGATGCCATGGTTCTGTTCCCCCCTCCTGTCACCCCCCCCAGCTGAAGGACCCCACAAACCACGACTTTCCTCTCCCCAGGAGCAGGTTTGGGAGGACAATGAAGGAAACTCCTGGTTTTCTTACCTCGGTTCACCTGAGGGATGTGGCAGGGACAGGGCTCAGTGACCTCTCCAAGCCCCTCCACCCCCTCCTTCTGGGGGGACTTCAGTGGAATCAAACCTGGGGCTGCTCTGTTACCTTGGCAACTCTTCTTTCCATGGAAAACATTCCTGCATGGCTCGTGGTTTGAGCACTCTGCAAATGTGGCTGTTAAGCATCAGCTGCTTTGTGCCCTGAGAAAAACAAAGATGTGAAACCCCCACTTTGAAGCTTTGAGGCTAAAAAAAGGAACTTTTCCACCCGAGGACCAGAATAGAAAACTGCTGGAAACAGTTAAAAATATCACACTTGGAATCTTATCTACAAATGGGTAAATGGGAGGCTTCACACTCAGGGGGGTTCCACTCACAGGTACGTGGTGTGTGGGCAGGAAGGATTTGTCTCCCAGCTCTGAGCACATCCCTCTGCCAGGTGAGTGAGCTTGAAGGGAATGTTCAAAGCAAAGACAGGAAAGGTCTTCATTTGCTTTTTAACTTTGACAAAACATCTCATTCTAATCAGAAGAGACTTAAAGCCCATCCAGTGCCAGTCCCTGTCATAAACAGGGACACCTCCCACTGTCCCAGGGATCCCAACCTGCCCTTGGACACTCCCAGGGATGGGGCAGCCACAGCTTCTCTGGGAATTCCATCCCAGCCCCTCCCCACCCTCCCAGCCAGGAATCCCTTCCCAATATTCCATCTTTCCTGCCCTCTGGCAGTGGGATCCATTCCCTGTGTCCTGTCCCCCCATCCCTTGTCTCCAGTCCCTCCCCAGCTCTCCTGGAGCCCCTTGAGGCTCTGCAAGGGGCTCCAAGCTCTCCCTGGATCCTTCCCTTCTCCAGGTGAAGCCCCCCAGCCACAGGAGAGGTGTTTCAGCCCTGTGATCTTGGTGCCTCCTCTGCACTCATTCCATCACATCCAAAATTCCCTGGATCCTGGTGTCCCCATGGGAAGGGGCAGTGACAATGTCCCAGGAGGTCCTGCCCTATGGTGGGCACCAGCAGCTCCCTGGGGCCACTGCTTCTCCTCCAGCAGCTCTGACAGAGGGGAGAGGGGCTGTCCTTGTCCTTGTCCTTGTCCTTGTCCTTGTCCAGCTGCTCCTTATGCAGAGCTGGAGAGGCTTTGTGGTGACAGCAGAGCCACGTCCCCATCAGGCCACCCAGGGGCTGGAGGTGCTGTCCCTCCCACAGCAGGGACACCCGGGCACTGACAGGGAGACACAACCCAGAGCTCCTGAGCCCTGCTGGCCCCCCCCGCCAGTCTGCAGGGCCAGGGGCAGCTGGAGGACGAGCTGGCTCTGGCTGGAGCTCGAACAGCTCCTGCAGGGAACATTTCCTGCATCCCAGGGAGCTCAGGCAGTGCCCAGAAGGCTTTTCCCCCTCTGTCTGTCCCGGTTTTCCCTTGGCTCCCTGAGCAGCTGGAGCTGCAGGAGATGCACTTTGCTGCCCAAGGCAGGAGGGGTGGGATGCCAGAGGACAGAGCTGCAGCCCCTGGGGGAGGAGCAGGGGGGAAGCAGGACCCTGGAGCCCTCCAGGAAGGAGGGATGAGCCCTGGAGTGCCCTGGTGCTCTCTAGGGTTAAATGAGGAGCTGGGAGAACTCCAGGGCCATTGCTGTGGTTTCACCTCCAGCAAAGGCAAGGAAAGGCCAGAGCTGCACAACCCCTTTGAAAGGGGGCAGCAGAACTGCAGGGAAATAAAGGGATTTATTGTTGCTCCTGCAGACCCCTAATCCCGAGGTAATTGTTGTTTAATTAAGTGAATTTTTCAACAACAACAGCTAAGTTATAAAAGGAGGTGGGATGTGCCAAAAATGCTGCCTGAAGAATGGGCAGGAGCTGCCCCCTGACCACAGAGGGCAGAAATACTGATCCACGAGGGCCTGAAGGAGCTCTTCTCCTGCAGCTCAAATTAAAACCCACCATTAAATTGATGATTTCTGACTACAAGATGCTGATGTAAAATAAAGCCTCATTTGTGACTGATGTCATAACCTGGATCTTGTCAGTTAGAAGGTGGAACTGGTGCTTGGTGATTTATTCACATCAGTGTGAAGCTCTCTGCAAACAGACCCTTATTTCCTAAGGTTCAGTTATTCTCTGGTCTCACTTATCTCAGAATTCCCATTAAAGGGAGAAATGCACTGGTTTTGTTGGTTGATATCAAGGGTAAGACACAGAGTCACAGAATGGCCTGGGTTGGAAAAGACCTTTTTTTTTTTCCAAAAATAGAACAAAATGTAGCATTTTGAGATATATAATAATATCTATATATGTTATTAATAATTATATATTTTACAAGCAGCTCTAAATATAATTTTTAAAAAAATAAAGTTATAGAGACTATGGGACACAGTTCTATTATTTAAGAGTTTGTCAAGGTTCAGTTTGAATGCCAGGAAAAGTTCCTTCTCCCAGAGGGCTGTGAAGGCTGGGACAGGCTGCCAGGGCTGCTGAGAGGTGCTGAACCTTTCCCTGCCTTTGCCACACACCCCAAAGTGGTTCCTGCCAGGAGCAGCTCCCAGGATCTCCCAGTGTTGCAATGCAAATCCACTTTTCTCCAGCCCTGTGAGGCTGAGGGAGCTGAAGTTGTGTAGCCTGGAGAAAAGGAGGCTCAGAGGTGACCTTATCACTCTCTACAGCTTCCTGAGAGGAGGTTGGACTCTTCCACCGGGCAGCAACAGCCAGAACGAGAGGACACAGTCTCAAGCTGTGCCAAGGGAGGTATAGGTTAGATATTAGGAAGAAGTTTTTTACAGAAAGAGTAATAAAGTTTTGGAATGGACTGCCCAGGGAGGTGGTGGAGTCACCATCCCTGGATGTGTTTAAAAAAAGGCTGGACGTGGCACTTGGTGACATGGTCTAGTCTAGTTGAGGTTCTAGGGTAAGGGTTGGACTAGATAATCTTGGAGGTCTCTTCCAACCCAGTGATTCTGTGATTAGGAAGAAGTTCTTCATGGAAAGAATAGTAAAGCATTGGAATGGGCTGCCCAGGGAGGTGGGAGAGTCACCATCTCTGGACTGGCCATGGCACTTGGTGCCATAGTCTAGTTGGGGTGTAGGGTATGGGTTGGACTCTGATCTTGGAGGTCTCTGCCAACCAAGTTACACCCAGAATGACACAGAATTAATAAGGTTGGAAAAGACCATGGAGATCATCAAGTCCAAACTTTACCTGGGTTAACAGGCCTGGAATCTGCTCTGGAAATCCACGGGCTGTTCTTGCCCTGCACCATTCCCATTCTTTTGCAGTTTCCTCCAGATTGGTGAAATAAGGAAATAAAATTTGCTGCAAGTAAGAAAAATGAATTTTAAAAAATTCAGCTTAAGGGCCACGTCGAGGATGAAAAACTGGTAAATTAAATAAATAAGATAATAAATAAATAAATAGAAATTAAATAAATAAGAATTAATTAAAATATTTAAATGCTTAAAATAACAAATATATTTAAATAATAATGTATATTTATATTAATAAAATAATATGGTTTTGAGTAAAGATCTATTTAAAGAAATAGAATATATTTATACACATATATATTACATATCACATCTAATTATAATTAACATAAATATACAATAAAATGATATGTATTTATGTAATACTTATTTCATACATTTATCTAAATATACTATAATACTTATAAAGATTTATAAAAATAATTTCATAATTTACTATATTATTGAGAAAACAAAAGTAAGACACCGGAGCAGAAAGAACTTTTAGCACCATAGAACCATGGTTGGGTTGGAAGAGACATTCAAGACCACGTGCCCCAAGCCCTGCCATGTCTAATCAGCCATTCCAGCGTTAGGATGAGCCTCACAATGATGGGAACCATCAGAGTTGGGAAGGAGAGTCCCCTGTGCTTCATCCCTGAGCAGAACCACTGAGCAGCTCCCCCCCTGCACCCCCGTGGGCAGAGCCACATTCCAAGCCCTGGGCGTCGTGCCCTTCACTCCTTTCTGTGCATTTGATGCCGTGTTAACAAAGTCAGGTGGGCATGAAGCTGCTCGGAGAGTCAGGCTGTAAAATGGTTGGGGGGAGTTAAATCACGGCTGGAGAGCCGTGGGGAAACTGCAGCTTGCAGGGGAAGCAGGATGAGACCACCAGGACTGAGCAGGGCATTGCAAAGTCAAAGTGCTGCTGCAGTAAAAGCTGGGCCCATTCCAGGTGCCAGCAGGGGGATGTGATAAATCCTCCATGCACAGGGCTCATTATCTCAGCTGAGAGGCCAAAATCCATCCCCACCCCCTCCTCACCCCCAGGACAGCCCTAACTGCTGCACCACAACTGAGCAAAACACCCCTCACAGAGACCAAAAGGCACAAAGGGGGGCAAATATCCCCCAAACCAGCAGCAAAAAGTCATCAAATTCATCTCAAAAATCACCTTTTAGAAAATGGGAATTTTTCTTGATGACGATTTTTAGAAAATGAGATTTCTTTTAAATGATGAATTTTCTTAATTTTTCGAGGGGGTCAAGGTTAACTGGGGGCTCACCCAGCTTCCCAAATGTCCTTAGGAAGAGGAATCCCTGCCAGTCATGGCTGAGGATTTATCTCATGGCTTTTAGAGGCAATGCCAAGGGCCGGGGAGTGAAGGCAGAGCCAGGAGCTCCTCAGCTGTGGGTGGGAATTTTGGGGGCTGGAGCCTCCCAGGATCTAATCCTTTCATTCCACCCATTCCAGACGTACAGACAGCAGCTCTTTTCCCCAAAAAAACCCCTCTTTTTATGGACTGCATTCTGCAATTTTGATGTAACAGGTTCACTAAAAGGCAATAAAACAACTTTACATCTCCTGCTAATAAAAAGATAGATAACTCTTCCCAGGAGTGACAAATGAAGAGCAAGGAAGTGAAAGTGCTGCTTAATCACTGAAATCTGGTGAGTGGGTGTTTTGTTTCACTATTTAGAGGCAATTTGTCTCAACCTGCACGGGGCTGGATTAGGGAGCAAATGAATCTAATTAGAGAAAGTCATTCCACTTCCCAGGGATAGGAGTTGGAAAAGTTATAATGGGGCATTAAAGTTATTTACAGTGCAAGGGGGAATGGATTCACAAGGATAGAGGGCAGGAGAGGTGGGATATTGGGAAGGGATTCCTGGCTGGGAGGGTGGGGAGGGACTGGGATGGGATTCCCAGAGAAGCTGTGGCTGCCCCTGGATCCCTGGCAGTGTCCAAGGCCAGGCTGGAGCCCCCTGGGACAGTGGGAATGGATGATCCTGAAGGTCCCTTCCAACCCAAACCATTCCATGACTCCATGATCCCAAAAACCCATTCCTCTGCCTTTTAGGATCAAAGTGGGGGGTGAAATCCAGGCCAAGGCTCTGCCCTGGGTGCTGTCCCAGGGAAAGGTGCAAACCCACCAGGTTCGTGTCTCTCAGCCTCACAACTGATGGGGCACCTCTGGAGTTTTGTTTGCTTTGGTTTAAAAGAGGGAAAAAGCTCCAAAATAAAAAAATCAGGGGATGGTTTGGGTTAGAAGGGACTTTAAATGCCATTCAGTGTCAGCCCTGCCCTGGGCAGGGACACCTCCCACTACCCCAGGGGGCTCCAGCCTGGCCTTGGGCACCTCTAGAGAAATATGGGACTATTTTTCTGCACAAGAAAATTAGGGAAGGGTGAGGTGCCATAGATGGACTGTCTGCTGGGGGTGTTTCCTTATTCCTGCCTGAATTACTACTTTCATTTTTTCCCCTCCCTTCAGTTTGTTATAACCATAACTTTATTTAAACATGGCTTTTCCTTGCAGTGTGACTGTAATAATTTCCAAAAGAACATATTTTAATAGCCTGACTACATGCTCAGGATTTCTGTTTGCTTCCATAATTGCTCCTTAATTATTTTCCAATTGCTGAAACAACAGTTTTCACAGTTTATTAAAAAGCCTTTTTGGAAAGCATCCCCCCAGGGCATTGTGGAGGTTTGATGACTCTCACTAAGAGCCAGAGCAAATGAATAATCAGCAGCTCCGGTGGCTGCTGTCACATTCCAGGCTCTTGGAGGCTCCCGGAGGAACTCCCAGTGGAGCTGGGGCTGTGCAGCCTCTGCTCCCAAACGTCTGGATCAGCCCTTCCCACCGAGGGGATCTGAGCTCTGCTGGGGGAGCTGGGATTGTTCCTTATTGAACTGGTTGTGGCCTTGCAGAGCCTCAAGGGGCTCCAGAAGAGCTGGGGAGGGACTGGGGACAAGGGATGGGGGGACAGGGCACAGGGAATGGCTTCCCACTGCCAGAGGGTGGGAGAGATGGGATAGTGGGAAGGGATTCCTGGCTGGGAGGGTGGGGAGGGGCTGGGATGGAATTCCCAGAGAAGCTGTGGCTGCCCCATCCCTGGGAGTGCCCAGGGCCAGTTTGGAGCCCCCTGGGACAGAGGGAGGTGTCCCTGCCCAGGGCAGGGGTGGGGTGAAATGATTTTTAAGGTCCCTTCCAGCCCAAATCACTGTGGGATTCCAGGATTCCTCAGCCTGGAGGTGGAACATCTCAGAGACAGGACTGGGGCTCCTGGGGCTGCAGCCTCCTGAGCCCGGCTGCCCTCCCAGGCCATTCCTCCCTCAGCAACAGCATGGATTGAAACTCCCTTTGCCTCCAAAACCAGCAGTTCTTCCCTCATCCCCCTGTTTCTGGCCTGGCTGGCTCCAGGCCACCTCCAGCTGCTGGACCACAAGCCCCACACAGGGAAAACCTCAGTGTTGGGATGCTCAGAAACATCATAGAAATGCAGAATCCTTTGATGGGTTGGCTTGGGTTGGGTTGGAAGGGGCCTTAAAGACCATCTTTGACTTTCAAAAGCCACTTCTGGCCTAAAATTGTTTCAAAAAAGGTTAAGGACAATAAATATCACACCAAAAGTTATGGATCAGAAATTAATTTGTCCTTTCAAGCACCTAATTTCCATCACTGTTCAATTGAGATAATATTTGAAGATGTTGAATATTCTGCTTTTGAGGCTTTTGTACCCAAATGCTGTTGGGGAACAAGTCCAGCCTTACCCACTCCTTTGTGCCACCATGAGCTTCCTCAGGAATGTCCCTCTCAGAACCATCAGAACCTGGAGAGGAAAATGGCCAGAGGAGGAAAAAGTTGGGAGAAATAGAGGCAGAGACACAGTCAAGGTGAAAGCCTGAGGGTCCTCTCCTTCTCACACAGCACTGACACTCCAAAGTAAGATAAATTAGAAGCAGCAATTGCATATTTATCCAGGTGGGAAATAAGCATTTGGTTTTTATTCTCTTCCTGTGCTTTCTCATAAGCTAAATCACATAAATGAGTCCTGGTTTACCTCCAGCAGCCACGAGCATTGTCTGGGTCTGAGGCTCCCCTTCTAATACTTTGATTAGAAAATACCAAGAGGAGAATTGAAGCCTCAAAGGCATTATTTGCTTTAGTGAAGTGCAGGTTTTGCTCCTTAATGTGGAGGCAGGAATTCATAGAATTGTTTAGGTTGGAAAATTCCTCCAAGAACATCAAGTCCAACCCTTCCCCAGCAGTGCCAAGGCCACCACTGGCCATGTCCCCAAGTGCCACTTTTGCAGGGATTTTAAACCCCTCCAGGGATGGGGATCCAGCCCTTCCCAGGAAGGTTTCCCACCTCTGGAGCAGGACACTGTTAACAGGGAGCAGGATAATGAACCTGTCACTATTTAAGGCTTAAAGAGTCACAACATTGTCCAGAAAAAGCAGCAAATGGAAAGTCAGTTAGTGCTGGGAAACCGTTTAAACCATTAGGGAAGTTCCTAAAAAGTGGGCACCAAAAGCTGCTTTTAAAAGGTTTGTTTTGAAATTGGACAGGAAAAAAAATCTGCTGCACAGCCCTGGGCAGAGCCAGGGTGTGTGAGCAGGTGATGCTCCTGAAAGGTCACAGTGGAGGGCTGGGCACAGCACCTGCCCTGGGAGGTGAGGAGCTGCTGGGGTTTGTGGGATTAGTTATTAAATGTTCATGCAACTTCCAGAATGACATGACACAAACTGTGCTGGGGGAGTGGCTGGGCTCCATCATCTCAGGGGTCTTTTCCAGTCTCAGTGTTGGGATTCTCTCACTCTACAGAGCTGGTGTAAAGACATTTTTTATATTCTGTGTCATTTCAGCTCAGACACAGTCCCTAATTCCTGTGATTTTTTTATTCTGAGCTGCTCCAGGCCCAGCTGTTCTTACCAAGTCCCAAGCCTGGCAGCTTTACTGCCATGGGCCACCAGCCCTGCAGGACTGTCATTCCTTAGAGGTTGGAGTGTGGGGATAACCCCAGAGCTCTCATGCCAGGGCAGTGGGAAGCACAGGGAGGATTTGCAGAGGGCAGGATCCCAGAACATCCCTTTAATCCTGGAATTAAAACTCCAAAGAGATGAGGGAGGAGGAGGGTTTAGTGCTCACGGATTCATAAGAGAACCCCGAGGGTGCAATTCCAAATCCATCCTTTCTGGATCTCCCTGCAGACCCAGGCACAGCCCAGTAACACCATTTATCATCCTGCTGGAAACACAGAGCTGGGAATTCCCACAGGACATGTGCTGCCATCCAGGATTATTTCCAGGAGCCTCCACACAACAATTAATGTGCTGGAAGGTTTTCCTCTGGGACAGCAGAGAATATCTGGGGAGGGAATACTGGGGAGCCCAGAGAAGCTGTGGCTGCTCCTGGATCCCTGCAAGTGTCCCAGGACAGGCTGGAGCCACTTGGGACAGTGGGAGGTGTTGGGATGGGATGATCTTCCAGGTCCCTTCAACCCAAAGCCCGTCCAGCCTGGCCTTGGACACTTCCAGGGGGCTGGGTTTGTAGTTCCAAGGACTAAACTTTGTCTGTCGAGCATTTCATTATTCCCTCACTTGTAACTTCACAACCAAGGGCAGAGTTTTTGTGCTTTTCCCTTTCCTGTGTCGTGGGATAACTCCAGCCATTCCTCCTCAGCCCAGGAAACAGCTCAGCCTGCCTGGGCTGGGGACTTATTTATTCATCAGCTGACTCTGCAAATGATGTTATAAGTGAGAGTGTTCTCAGTGTATCATGATCCCTGTCAAGGCAACAAATGCCTTATTTACCCACGGAGCACACGTTGAAAGAACAGGGATTTCACCCAGGAATTGGCTCCTGACAGTGATGGTAGTTAAAGGTTATCACATGAAACATTGAATTATCTGCTCAGGCTGCAGAACTGCAGGGAGATAACAGAGAATGCTGAATAATAATTGATAACTCCATGCTGAAATCAATGCTATTAGACTACATTGACACTTCTCTTACCCATAAAATACAATGAAAAATTGAGCTGAGTGCTGATCTTTAATGTCAGGATCATTGGGAGGGGTGGGGCTGTCCACACCTGAGCTGGAAACTGTGACTGTGCAAAATCCCCCCTGTGAAAATGCCCAGAAATTCAGCTGCAAACTCTGGTTTCCATCAGAAAAACACACCTGGTAGGTCAGATCAGACGGCAGGAGGGGCTTGAGCAAAGCCAGGCATTCCCAGACTCACCTTGGGGGCACAGCAGTTGGACTTGGATGATCCCTGTGGGTCCTTCCAGCTCAGGGTATTCCATGATTCCATGGAATTCAATTTGATAGCCCACATTTGGTACCAAATATCACAAAGTTTGACATTAATCTAAACCCAATATTCTCATTTTAAAGGAAAGCTCATAAATAACAGCAACATGGTTTGGGGTTTTTCCTATTCCCTCCTCCCAAAAATCGCTGAATCAAAGCAGTGATGTCATTGCAGGGACACCTCCCACCATCCCAGGTGGCTCCAAGCCCTTCCAGCCTGGCCTTGGACACTTCCAGGGATGGGGCAGCCACAGCTTCTCTGGGAATTTCATTCCCTCCCCACGCTCAGAGGGCAGAATCCCTTCCCAACATCCCACCTCTCCTGCCCTCTGGCAGTGGGAAGCCATTCCCTGTGTCCTGTCCCTTCCTGCAGCTCCTTCAGGTCCTGGAAGGCCACCCTGAGTTCCCCCCAAAGTTTCTCTCCTCCAGCTGAGCAATCCCAGCTCTCCCAGCCTTTCCTCCCAGCAGAGCTGCTCCAGCCCTCTGATCCCCTTGGTGTCTCCTCTGGCCTCTCCAGCAGCTCCAGGAGGAGCAGAACCAGGAATGAACTCAACAATGGTGGAAGAAATGGCCCAGCCTGGTTGTCAAACTGCAGCTGCAGGAAGACAACTGAAGCTTTGATGGATTCTGAGAGTTTTCCCCACCAGCTGCTCCAAGCACTTCCCAAGACCTGGCAGTAATTTGCCAGTTTTGAACTGAAGACAATAAATTGACTTCAGTCTCCAACCCAACACAGAGCCGTCAGAAATGGGATTTCTGCCCAAATTCAGCTTTAATGAAGACCAAGCACTGATTCCTTGAGTGAATCCCAGTTATTTCCTGGCATTATTTGGGCTGCCTAAAGGTGACAGGAGAGACACATCCACGTGCTCCGAGCTCTTTGATGAATTGCAACCCTGCCCTGGCTTTATTGGAACAAATGTTCCAACAAGGCCAGTAATGTGATTGTATCCCTGCATTTCCTGTGTTCCACAAGCTGATATTACTTCCCATCATCCTGGAGGAGAGGGGCAATCACTTCTTGGCGTAAATGAAATAATTCCCTATTACTCCATCTGAGGAAAATGCCATTTCTTTTTCCTTGATAAAGTGACTTCTGTTTAGCATCTTCACAAAGCAGGAGGGCTGATGGATTTCCCTCTGCTTTTCCATGCTCAGTTGTACCCATTAAACACACACATCCATATTTTGCAGCTATTGCTGTTTGGAGGGTTGGGGTGGATCATCCTGACATGTACCACTCAATTAACTCCCACAACGGCTCTGTAAAGGGATGAGAGTGTGTCTCCCTGCAAAACTACTCCTTGGAATGAGTTATCCAAGGCATTTTCCATGTGGCTTCACAGCCATGCACATGGTTGAAGCAAATTTAAAGAAAATACACATAATTCAGTGTTCCACAACAAATGCCAGGGAGAGTTCTGTGGAACAAAATTGCAAAAAAAAAAAAAAAGAGGGAACTGCAGACAGATCAGCTATGGTAGAAAAGTAAATGGTTCAAAATGCTTCAAAGGTTAAAAAAAAGCTTGAAAAAACATTTTAGGAAAAACAATACATTCTCATGACCAGTTTTCAAGCCTGAGCCTTCCCAAGGCAGAGCCCTGCCTGTGTTGTTGCTTCCTCCCTGCTCCTTCTGACACCAGGAAGGGTTCCCACAGCATTCTACCCTTCCCAAACCATCTGGGATAACTTTCCAGGCCTCCCAGAGGAGTTTTGGGAAGGTGATGGGCTCGTGTCCCCAGTGAGAGCAGGGAGGGGGGTGTCCCCAGGGGCTGCTGCAGAGGTTGGGTGGGAGCAGCAGAGACAGATGTGCAGGGTTCTGCCTGGCAGGCACTGCCAGGAGAGGCTGGCTCATTAAATGAGGTAATTAAAGACAGCTGCATAATAGTTAATTACTGTCAACAATTAAACCTTGAGATACATTGGAACAGACACCCTGAAAGCAGAGCTGGGAAGGGGCCTCACCTGGGCCACGTCTCTCCTCTGGCCCCAGCAGAGCCCAACATTCCCCTCCGCAATTTTGAAAAAGCTGCATTTCTTTTCTAAGACATTGCTTCCATNGCAGAGAATTCCAGGGGCCCCCTGAGCCTCCTTTGCTCCAGGATGAGCCCCCCCAGCTCCTGCCCAGCTCCTTCCCAGCTCCCTGCCCTGCCCTGCACACCCTCCAGCCCCTCAGGGGCTCTGTCTGAAGGAGAATCACTGACTTCAGTGCTGGAAAAGCTCCCCAAGATCACCAAGTCCAACCTCCAGCCAGCACCACCACGTTCCCCTGTCCCCAAGTGCCACATCCAGGTGTTTTTGGACACTTCCAGGGCTGGGGACTCCCCTTCCCTGGGCATCCTGCTCCAGTGGAAATCACACAACTGCAGAGAAAGCTCTGGTGGCAGAAGATCACTCAGAGGGGAGATGAAACCCATCCATCACACACCAAGTACTGCAGTTTGCAACTCTTGGCTTGGCAGGAAACAAGAAATGGGTTCTTCTCTGTCTCCCAAGAGAGGAGAAGCAAAACAAGTGTAATGGTTTCAATATTAATTTTAATATTATTTGTTGCCCACAACCACTTTGAAAACACAGAGGGGAGTCCTCAGTGGGGCTCAAAGGAGCTGGTTTAGGAATCTGCACCCAGGGTAGAGCTTTTAAAACTTCAAACCACCCCACCAGGGTTTCCTGCTGAAAATCCCTTCAAGTCTCATCGCAACCAGCGGTTGAAAAGTCAACTGGGAACATTTATCATCTTTAAAATGTTTTAAGTTGTATTTTTCCAAGCCATATAATCCTTAAGATTCCCCTGGGAAGGGCAGAGCAGTGACAGCTCCGGCTTCCAGCCAAGGATTCCCATTAAATAAAGGAGTAGCTCATTTTCTGGCATCACCAGAGTAAGGCAGAGCTTCCTCTGGCCTTGGGGAGGGGCAGGTCCAGCACCTCAGGGACTGGAGCTCTCAGATCCCTCCCCTCTGGAGGATTTCCACAGCTGGAAAGGAGAAATTCCTGAAGAAGTTCAAGAACATTCTCTCTGTCACCTGGGATAGAAAAATCCCTTTGTTTGGTGGCTCTGGGACTTGCAGTTGTGGTGCTGAGCATTGGCACCTGCTGGACAACACATGGGAGGGCATTTCATTTCTCCTCATCTCCCAGTATATCCCCAAATTCCTGACTCCCACTGTTGCCTCTTTCCTGCTCGTTGCTCATTCCCCAACCTTTCCCTACAGCATCTTTTTTTTGCTTCCTTGCAAAACCAACCTGCCTGGAGCTCCAAGCCCTTGGAAAGCCCTGCTGGGAGCTGGTCCCAGGCAGGACACCCCGTTCCTTCCCACCTCCCAGGTCTGGAGGAGCAGCAGGAGGCACCAGCCCAGGGGATGGAGCTGATCTTTAATCTCCCAAAATATGGCCAGGATTCTTTTTGCTCCACTCCTTGTTCTGCTACATGGATTTGGAGATGAGAGCACTGGAAATGCTCCACCTCCCAGGAATAAAGACTTACTGCTACAAATCCTTACCTTCCCAACAGAAAGGAAAGGCTATAAATGGGATTTTATTTAATAAGTTTATTATGAATTATTATTTTATATGCATGTTCTGGTAACACTTCATGATCCCTGAGCATTTCCTGTGATCACATTCACCAGAACAGCCCCTGCTGCTCCTGCAGGAACCTCCTGGGACCCCAAAAGAACGACTGGAAATATGAGCACAGGCAGCCCCTGCACTTGCTTTGGAACAGGGCTTTAAATCAGATTTTGCACATTGTGGAGGACCTTTGCACTCCTTGATTTTGTATTTTTACTCAGGCTTTGAATCTGGATTTGGAATTAATGAAACCAGAAAGCTTTTAAAAAAGAGACAAAGCTGAAAAGGAGGATGAGAGACAAAAACCAAAAGGAACAAAGTAAATTCCAAGTGGACACAAGGAAAAAGCACTGGACAACCACAGCAATTAAATACTGGAAGAGGTTGCCCAGAAATATTGGGCACTTCAACATTTTTGGAGATTTTCAAAGAACAGGTGAAAGGATCCTGAAAAACCTCCTCCCTCCTCCAAGTTTTGGAGCAGAGGGTTATAGGAAGTGACCTGCAGCTCCTTCCCAACTTCCCTCCCATAATCTCACAGTTCTTGCCAAAAAACACTCAGAAGGGGGGAGAGAAGGAGCTCTGAGGTGGAGCAGGGGGTCCCAGACAGGGGCTGGATCAGCCCTGGCTTATTTTAGGGAAGATTTGGCCCAAAGGGAACAATTTGGCTCCATGGGATTTGCCAGAATGCTGCCCCAAATTTGCCTTTTTCCTGCTCACAGTGAAATCTATTTTGTGAGCATGGGGGGGGGCTGGGAGATGAGTTCCCAGGAATTTGGGGCCTGGGATATGGGAGAGCAAATGGTTTTACTTGTTCAGAGCCTGCACAAGACACCTCTGGAAGAGGTGAAGGATTGCTGGGCTGAGGAGGAACTGGCAGCTGCCAGAGCCTCAAACCCCCACCATTCTCTTGCTTCACAAACAGGACTTGGCCCAGAATGCTGCTCCCACCCCTCATCACAGGAAACTTTGATTATTAAAACAGCAAAAAATAATCCTTGCCAATGAGCTACCTGGATTTTCTGTTCATTTTGTTGTTATATCTGCACCTAACACAGCAGTCATCAGAGCACTGGGGATATTAAATAGCATTTCATCCTCCTGGTTTTTAATAGAAGTTTTTCTCTCCCATATAAATTCTTGCTCTGTCTCATGGGTTTGCTCCTTCAAGAAGTTTTTTTCTTCCTGTTTCCAGAGATTGATTTTGTACTGAGAGAGACATTGAGTCACAGGCTGGTTTGGGTTGAAAGGGACCTTAAAGACCATCCCCTGCCATGAGGGCAGGTTGTTAAAATAGAAACCACTCCCAGATCAGTACCTTGTCATCATCCAGCTGTGGTTTTGCTGTCTCAGGGGAAGTTCTCATCCCCCAGCCCAGGAAATCTTTGTCACCTTCATCTGAAAGAGCAAAAGCCCAATTCCTCTTGGGGTGATCTGTGCTAAATTACCTTGGGGGTGGAAACTGGGAATCAAGTTAAATGGAGATTCCTTTGAAGGAAATCTGCAGAAAGTGGATATTTATATAAAATACATCTGTAATTTCTAAGCTCCCATTCTCTACATCCTTTAGATCCCTGGGAGCTCGAGTCCAGGTTGGGCAAGGCTTGGAACAACCTGTTCTGGTGGAAAGTGTCCCTGGGGTTGGACAAGAGGCTCTTGAAGGTCCCCTCCAACCCACAGCAGCCTGTGACCCCACGAGACCCATTTCCCACCAGGTTTCTTGGCTGAGTTCCTTCCTGCCCAGTTCCTGCAGTGCCAAAGCAGGAGGAGCTGAGGATCGAAAACCGTGAGCGCTCAAGGAAAGGAGGGACACAACCAATGAACAAAACTGGGTGCCAGCTTCTCATTGTCCCTGTTTAAGCACCAGCTGGATTTTAAAGAGAGAGACAGAGAAACAACCCCCATTAGTGCCCAGAGAGGGAAGGAAAATGGCACTTCTATAGGCAGCACATGGCAACAGCTCATTAGTGGGGTGGATAAAACTGAAACACGGGCCTCTGAGTGGCTGGAAGGCAAAGCATTGGAAAGAACCCTGGAAGGAACAGCTGTGGGAATGCTGGGAGGGGTTTGGGAACACCAGGGGCTGCTCAGCCCACGTGGCACCAGCAGTGCCTGGCCCAGGGAAGGGCCTTTGGATGGGGCTGGGGGCAGCCTGGGCCAGTGGGAGGTGTCCCAGGGCAGGGGTGGCACTGGAGGAGCTTTGAGGTCCCTTCCAACCCAAACCATTCCAGGGTGAGGAGGGAAGGGGGCTGGGGATGGTCTCTGGACCCACAGCTTTGGAACAACCCCTCTGTAACTCCCTGGGGCCCAGGAGGGAAGAGCTAAAATCCCAGCTATTCCCCTGTTGTGTTTTTCCCTGGTGTCCACACTGAAGCTGCAGGATGGAAAAGTTTAGAGGAAGAACTCCAAGTATGCAAGGAATTGATGTTGGTTTACCTGCAAACTCGTGTCCTGTCCTGGTAACAAACAGAGGCTACAGAAGCTCCCGAGTTTTCTTTCCAACATCTGTTTTCACCAGGATACTCTCTTGAAATGCAGATCTCAAAATATGTATTCTCTCTTGAATATATAAATATATGTAGAAGTCCTGCCCCACTTCACTTCTGCTCTGGTGGCTGATCCCTTTAACACTGATTCCCTTTAACACTTCAAGCAATCACCCAAGGAGGTCACACAGAGTGTATAAAACCATCAAGCACAAAAAGTTATCTTATTTATCCCATCTGTGAAATCACTTCCCTTCATCCATTGCTTTATCTGCTCCAAAAAAGGCCTGAAAATCTGCCACTCACACCAAGTGGATTTGGGTTTATCTCAAACTGGATTACTGGCAATTATGGGGTTTATATTCCAGCTTGGGCTTTGCTGGCTGAGGATTTGTGAGGAGGCAAAGCAGGAGCTGTAACTCCCCTGTTCTGGCAGAGCAGCACAGAACCAGGGGCTGGGGATGTGTCTGGAGTCCCAACAGCAAGCAGTGAAGGAGCAGTGATTCACCCTCAGCCATCGAGGATTCACTTGGACAGACAAAACCCCCTCTGGGGGCTCTTGGAATAAATGGAAATGAAAAGAATGTGTTTTCCCAGGGGGAATCCAATGGACAGTGTGCAAGTCCTGCAGCTCTCTGTGTCCTGCCTGCAGGGACAGCTCTCACACCTCCCCCAGCCCAGCAATGTTCAGGTCACCTCAGGAAAAGGGGCAGCTGGAAATGCCAGGCCTGCCTGACTTCCACAACCCACCAAGAAACATCCCCAGCTTGATTGAATCCTTAAATCACTGCAAAAATACTGAATTACAGAGCTATGAAAGAGGTGAACCCAGACACCACTGGATCCTCACCAAGTGCCAGAACCTCTCACTTCATTTAAAAAGCCAAAACCCAGCAGCATAAATCTACTTAAGGAGCAAGATTTTTTTTTCCCCCTTCACTCCCCCTTCAAAGCAAACATAATTTTATAGCACCTTTAAATATTTATCCATTTTTAATGCTTGCTACATGCTGAGCACAGTCACCAGAGACAAACTGAAGCACCAGTAAAGAACTTACTTGTGCCTTTTTCTTACCAGAGATCCCTTTCCTCCATCCCCCCAGACCACTGAGAGGAGCTTCCATTCAAGCAGGAGCAAACACTGAACGCATTCCTTGTGCTCCAGGAACGACTGGATGTGGCACTTCATGCTCTGGGTGGTTGATAAGGTGTTGAAAGGTTGGACCCAATGATTTTTTGGAGGTTTTTCCAGCCCAAATAACCCTGTGCTCACACGAATTACCTGCAGCCCTTTGGATGCAAATTCACCCTCAAAGTTCAAGTAGGGAGAAGCAGCACCTGGAGCACCCCAAGGATCCTTCTTTCCTCATCTTTTTATAAAAAAAGAGGTTAATTAGGGCGCCATCAATAGTTCAGAAGCTCCAGCCCCACGATGAGTGTCAGCCCCAGCAGCAGGAGGGATTTATCCCAGGGAAGAGGGAGGGTCGGGTGGTGGGATCACGCTGGTGGCAGCCCACAGTGAGTTGGGCATGGAAGGGGATGCAGACCCTCTGTTCTATTCCCTCCTCACACACAAACCCCCAGCACAAGGCCAGTGAGCCCCGAGGGGCAGAGGGCAGACCCACAAGGCACCTCAGCCCAAAGTGAGTCCCCAGGGAGCTTTCCTGGGTGGCACTGGCAGCGAGGGATGGGGGGCAAGAAAGAGCCTCCGTTTATTGCCAATGAGCATTCATTGGGCTACAGGCTCCGTTCCTGCCGGGTGATTGGCATTGCCCGGCTCATCGAGGCAATTACCTCAACAACTTGCTAATTTATATCGCACCCCAAACTTGGGGGACTCCGGTCCTGATGGATTTGCCTTGTTGTCCTTTGTTAAACGAGGGTCAACCTGCCCACAAAACCTGCTTTGATGGGCTCTCTGTATTTTCGCGTGTGCTTTCACAGCTCTTGGGCAGGAATTGTGAGGGTTGTGTCCTCCTGGGCCTTGGTGTGTTCAGGGCAGGATTTATGGGCAGGTAAAAGCTGCTCCTTGCAAACATTTCCTGCCTGGTTTGCAGCTCCCTGAGCTGGCATCTCGTGGCCTTTCTCCCAAGGTTAGGGTTTGGAGCTGGGTCCAGGATAACCAGACAGGGCAGAGCTTGGGACTGGCTCCTCCTCCCACTCCCAAAATCAGGGTTGGGTTTATGGCCTTGGGGGCCTTTTCTCATTCAACTTCTGGTCTTTGCTGCAGCTGAAGCGTTTTGGTGTCTATCAAACCTCCCTTGCCTGGCAAAAGCAAGCCAAGAAACCCTCCCTGGCCCCATGAGCAAGGGCGAGAGATGAGGGGAAAGGGATGGCAATGGATCTATTGCTTGCTTTGGAGGCCACTCTGCTGCCCCTTGGTCAGTGCCCACAGTGTGCCACCACAGCCACCTCCGCGTCCCCGCAGGCACCAGGGCCAGCCCAGACCTGCAGCCAGGCTTGCTTTGGGGTTCTCATCGCATTCAACTTTCCCTGAGCTCCCAGGGAAGCCACAGGCTGCTGTCAGGGGCCCTGGGCAGGGCAGGGCAGGCTGTGCCTCTGCCACCGCAACACAAACCCAGGGGGGGACGTGCCACTCGTGGGGCTCAGGAGCTCTGAGGGATTGAGCTGTGCTCCCTGACAGCTTCCAAATTAAACCTGGGGCTCTTTAGGAGCTTGTCAGTCAATAAATCCAAGTGTTTAAGAGCTCCAAGGTTGTTTCTTCTGCCTGTTAGAACAGGATTTATGATTTGGAGACTGAATCTCAAAACAACCACCCCCTTCTCTCAGTGTTCCTGGATGTGAAGCACTTAGAAATATTATTTCATTGGGCTGAAATGATCTGTTTTCTCCCCCCATCCATTGATTGGGGCAGTGAATGAATTTACGGGAAAGCCACTCACTGACCTGGGGGTGGTTCATCCATGTGAGTGATCCTGCAAAGCCTTGGGGACAGAACAAATTCAGAAACCCCTGGGATGTCTGGTGTGGCAGGATTCGCTTAGTGTCTATTAGGAAAAAAAACCCCACACAGTTTTGAAGATAAGTCTTTATTTTTACCCATAGACTGTTGAAAAATCTCTCCCTCCCCCAGATTTTACCCACCTTTGGATCCCAGGAGATTTCCACAACACACTTGAGTTTTCCATGTGCAAATCCCTGGAGACTTGAGCTCCTCTCCCAAAGCACAAACTCTGATTTCCTTCTGCCTTGGAGAAACTCTCTTCCACCCTGCTCTGACTGGTGTTACCTCCTGAGAATCTGAGCTGAGCAGAGGGAGCAGAGGTGGTGCTGCCCCTTCACCTCCCAATCAGCTTGGAAACAAGAGATGGTGCCTCCTGGAAATGTGGGAGATGGTGGCCCAGGGACACCCTGGAAATGTGGGAATTGGTGTCATTGGCCAAACACAGCCCCAGGCTTTGGGTGATCCCTGTGAACGAGCTCATCCCAACCCCTGGGTGCACCCAGAAGAACCCCAAGGGCTCCTGTCCCTCCCAAGCCCCCTTTTCCCTTGGGAATTCCCATGAAATTCAGGACATTTCGGGGGCAGAGCTCCAGTCTCAACAAATCTCTGGACCAAAAAAGGCCACCCCATGAACAAGGTTCCTTCTGGGCAATTCCATGAAACACCTCAGGGAGGATGATGTGGATGTGCAACATTTGGGTTGGCCCAGCCCCACATCTGGGTTGGCCTAGTCCCACATCTGGGTTGGCCCAGCCTCACATCTGGGTTGGCCCAGTCCCACATCTGGGCTGGCCCAGCCTCACATCTGGGTTGGCCCAGCCCCACATCTGGGCTGGCCCAGCCTCACATCTGGGTTGGCCCAGCCCCACATCTGGGCTGGCCCAGCCCCAGCCCCACATCTGGGCTGGCCCAGCCCCAGCCCCACATCTGGGCTGGCCCAGCCCCAGCCCCAGCCCAGCTGTTTCAGCATATTCATGAGCAGGAGGTGGATCCTGGAAGTGAAACTGTCTCAGCAGACATTGAACCCCACCAGGGCCTTGGCAGCTGCAGCTGGAAGGTGTGAATGGCTCCAGAATAAATCAGTGTCCCGAGTGATCCTTGGAAATGAGCTGTGCCCTCCTAAATCACCCACAGCTCATTCCAGCATGGGCAGAGACACCCAACCTGAGATTTAGGTGACTCCTGAGCTCGTCACAAGCTCCTGCCCAGATATCCTCGAGGATTTACTTCTTAAGTGCTGTTGAAAGTGTTATTTTTCATTTCCATACAATTTAAAAGCGTGGGATTATTTTTTAATTCTCCAGTACACTTTTATTCCGTGTACAGAGGTGGGTTTATATCACACCATGGCAGACCTAAAGCTTGTGAGCCCTCAAGGATGAGACTCCCTGGCTCAAGTGCAGAGTTAGATCAGCCCCAAATTAGGGTTATTTTGCACTATTTGGAGAAAGGGGGGAAGATGCAAAACATCCTGTTTTGAACTCAGCCTTCAGCCAAATATAAATTCAGGTGTTTTGGGTGAGAAAGACTTTGGACATTAAGAACTGGCCATGTCCTGGTTCTCTCTGCAGGGCTGGGACTGCAGTAACTCCCTGGGTGACCTTCAGCACTAAATTCTGTACAGGGCCTTCTTCAGCCCTGTCTGTAGGTCCAGGATTCAGTGGATTTGCTCATTCTGCTTTGTTATCTGGAGAGGGAGGTCCCAGCTCAGCTCTGCTCTGTCCACACACACACACACAGTTCTTACTGCAGAACAGTAATAAAGACATTCAATAAAACAGCTGGGAGAGCAATGGCACTGAAAACTCCCCAAATCAGACTAATAAAGAGATCTGAGCCCTGACGAAGGTGTTTGGGGATTCCATGTGCCAACTTCAGAGCTGCTCCCAAAAATGACTTTATCAGCCACTTCAGCGAGGTGGGGAAAGTTTCTTCTCCCCCAGGTTAAGATGTTTTTGATTGGGAATGGCCAGAACAGCTCCAGCTGTTGCTCCAAGCCCCATCCAGCCTGGCCTTGGACACTCCCAGGGATGGGGCAGCCACAGATTCTCTGGGAATTCCATCCCAGCCCCTCCCCACACTCCCAGCCAGGAATCCCTTCCCAATATCCCCCCTATCCCAGTCTGAAGCCATTCCCTGTGTCCTGTCCCCCCATCCCTTGTCCCTAGTCCCTCCCCAGCTCTCCTGGAGCCCCTTGAGGCTCTGCAAGGGGCTCCAAGCTCTCCCTGGATCCCTCTCTTCTCCAGGTGAACAAACCTGTGCCAGGGTCTCCCTCCCAGCCAGGAATCCCTTCCCAATATCCTGGTTTTTCTCCTAATATCCATCCAGCCCTGCCCTGGGGACACCTCAGAAAGAGGAGCTGCACCAGAGGCTGAACATGCATTGCAAATTAATTCCATAGAATGTATTTAACATTATTTCTTTATTCTAATGTACGAATTTTGAGTCCAATTCTCCCTTGACTATATTTATCTGCCCTTCCCAGTGAAACATGTCCTCGTGGCTCTGAACATATTTTTCTCAGACTATCTCCCAGCTGAAGTTGTGCTTCCATGTCTAGGATTTCCATACTAATGCCTGGATTCCTCGGGAGGGGGCACAGGGCAGAGCACACGAGTGTTAACTGGGCCTGGAAATTCAGGGATGAACCTTCTCCACAGACAGATTCCTTTTCATCTTCAGAGAGGAAAGACCAGCCTTGCTTTGGGGTTGGAATGCAAAATCAAGAGGCTTTACTTACTAAAAATGGGGGGAAATGAGGAAAGGAATCCATGGCTTTGCTTGAAACAAAATAATCATCCTCTGAGAAATTGGGGGACCTCAAACAGCATCTTGGGATCTGAAGAAGAAGAGAGTTTGCCTGAATATTTATTTTAAATTCTCTGTCTAAAATAGTGAAGCTTTAAAGTTACAAGGAGGCCTGAGCACAGCAAAGCTTTGAAAAAGGAATTGTTTTTATCTGATGTGAATTTTGGGAGCTGAAAAAAATCAGTTGGTATCCCAAGAAATGGATGAAATGTTACCCCTCCAGCCCTGGAATAAAATGTTAATAAAGGAATTTCTGTTTCCAGCCCTTCCCATCTCTTGCCTCTTACCTGGTGGCTTTGTTCCTGCTCACCTCTGGTTGCCCCACTCAGCCCCTGCTCTCCAGGTTGCCTTTGATGTGGTGCTCCAGAGATGGCAGGGTCTTGAAAAAGAAATAACTTTGGCTGTGGGAAAGACATGCTCTGTTTGCAAAGGCTCTGCTGCTGCAGGGCTGGGAAACTCAGCCCCTGCTGCAGCCCTTGAAGACTAAAAAGAACTATTTATTTATAGATGAAAACCAACTTCAGGGCCCTTCCTTGGCTTTGTGTTGGCTCTTTTCCTGCTCGTTGAGCTCCTCCTGGGAGCAGGAAGGTGGGATCCAGTATGTTCAGCCTTGGAGCAGCTCAACATTCGTCCTCTGATGTCTGAGGGGATTTCCCAAGGATTTCAGCAGCTTTCCACAGGAGCTGGGTAACAAACAGGGGCACCCCCAGGGTGATGCTGGAGAGGGTGAAGCACAGAGAGAAAAAATAAACACTGTGGCATAAAATTAATTGTCTGTAAGTAAAAACAGGTATTAGTGCTGATCAGTGGGACTGCTGCACATCTGGGGACGGGCAGAGCTGGTGTCTGTACTCCTGGCACTCCAACCTCAGCCAGGGGGTTGCAGAGAATTCCAGGGGCCCCCTGAGCCTCCTTTTGCCCAGGCTGAGCCCCCCCAGCTCCCTCAGCCCCCCCTTGGGCTCCAGCCCCTTCAGTGCCAGGGAGGGAGGTGCTGCCATTCCCTGCACGTGGGGATGAGCCTGGATGTGTCCCCAGGAAGAGCTGGGCTCCACAAAATGCTCTTACACAGCAGGAGGATAAACCAAGGTGGGACAGGGCTTGGAGCACCCTGGTCCAGTGGAAAGTGTCCCTGCCCATGCAATGAATTGGCTCTAAGGTCCTTTGCAAGCCAAATCCTCCTGTGATTTTTAGAATGCTAAGGAAACTTCCCCCAGTGTCCCCTGCTGGGACACCCAGGGCAATCCCAGCCCTGAGCCAGGGCTGAGCAGAGCTGGGCTATTTACAATTTGTGGGCAGCAGGAGAGCTGTTATTTCCTGGGCTGCTGCAAATGCCAGGAGTGGCAAATCTCCTGCCCACCTGCCTTTCCAGCTCTGGGCTCCGTGGGAAGCAGCTGGAATAGATTCAGTTATTAAGGCACGATTTAGCAGGGGGGTTCTGCTCTCTGAGCTTAACAAAACAGCAGCTCAGGGCTTGTTTATGATGAATATAAACAGGAATTGGAAGTGCTCGTGTAATGTTTGGATCGAATTCTCTTGAATAAAAAGGAAAAGGCAAATTGTTGTCTTTGCTCAGTAACAGCCACAGCGCTTTTCTCCTCAGGGGGAACCAATTTTAAGAGGGGAGTAAGGGGGGTTGTGAGCTATAAAATTAAATTTCTGGGCTGTTTTTCTGCTTTTGCTGGTCCTGTTTTCCAGGAAAGCCCATCCAGATCGTTTCAGGGGCATAATCCAAAGGCTCCTCTCAGGTTTCCAGACTCCTCCCCCAGGTTGACTTCTCCAGGGTCCCTCCACCTTCTCCTTCTGGACCTGAGACCACCCTGCTGAGACACCAATCCATGAAATTGTAACACTCCAGGAGAGCAATCTGTGGGAAAAGCCTCTGTTACCAGTTACTGCTACACTGGGAATGAGCTGAATGTTTGGGAATATATCCCTGGGAGCTGGAGCTGGGGATGGAAATCCTTCCCTGGGAGGGTGGGGAGGGGCTGGGATGGAATTCCCAGAGCAGCTGTGGCTGCCCCTGGATCCCTGGGAGTGTCCCAGGCCAGGCTGGAGCCCCCTGGGACAGTGGGAGGTGTCCCTGCCCTGGGCAGGGGTGGGATGGGGTGGGCTTTTAGGTCTTTTCCAACCCAAACCCTTCCAGGATTCCACGTGGGAAGACACACAAAGACCTTTCTGAGGTCTGGGAGTTGTTCCTTTTGGTTTCTGGGGTTGGGTGTGTTCCACTTGCCTTCCAGGTCCTGATTTCCTGAAAGCTAAGAAGGATCAGTGTGCACTGCAGGTTAAATTTCTGTACTGCAGTTTCAGCCCAAGCTTTCCATGTTTAAGATGATTTTAGATGGTTTATTAATTCCTGTCCTGCTCCAGCTCAATACAGTGACAAATCTGTAATTCATCTTAATTCTCCCCAAAAGTTATTCTGCACAATGGCAGCAGGAGACATTGCTTTAAGTGAGTCCTAATAGATGAGGATTAATATTTCCAGGCTGTCAGGAGCCACTGCCTGACCCTGGGAGCTTTTCCTGCTGCCTCGATCGAATCCAACTGCTCTGAGCTGGAGCAGCAGATTTATATGGAACATTTATAGATTTTGATCTCTATTTATTTTCTTGGAGAGCAGGTGCTGGGGATTGAAATCCTGCTTGGCAGAGTGCTTTATGTGTCTGTGGTACCTGAGGCCACGAGGAGCTCCCAGCTCTGGGTGCCAATGGCAGCGCTGTGGACAAGCAAGGGTGGAAAAGCAAAGTCCCTGAGGGCAAATTGCAAGGCCAGCAACTCTCAGATGTTTCCCACACAGCACTGAACTACCTTTCAATAGAGCTGGGACTTCACTGGGAAAGGATTTCTGTTTGAAACTCCCTGGAACGGTTTAATTGAGGAAATGGCCTCAAGTTGCACAAGGAGAGGTTTAAATTGGATATCAGGGAAAATTCCTGCAGGGAAAGGGCTGCCCAGGCTGCCCAGGGCTGGGGTGGAGTCCCCCTCCCTGGAAGTGCTCAGAACACGTGGGATGTGGCTCTGGGGGACGTGGGTTGGTGCTGAACACGCTGCAGGCTGATGGTTGGACTTTGCCAGCCTCCAGAACTCTGGGGTTGTTTGATTCGAATTAAATGGTGCTGGATGGAATGAATGGGCTCAAGAGCAGGTTCAAACACACCACTGTGGCTGGGAGAAGACCAAGCCACAGCCCTGCCATAATTAGTGGCTCATTCTCCATCCCATTGCCACGTTCTCCATCCCACTCATCCCAGTTCCACGCTGCACCTCCTGGGACCTTTCCCTCTCAGTTCCTGCCCTGAACTGAGGCTCCTTTGAGTTATTCCATCTGATATTCTCAAATAAAGCAGTGGATCTTCAAAGGAAACCCTCAATCCAAGCGCAGTTCAGCTTGGGCCATGGTCCTGCCAGGGCAAACACGTGGCTTTCCAGCTCTGCTGGGAAGATGATGCTGGAATATTTCACTGTCAGCCTGCAAAGGGAACTCTGGAGACTGAGAATTCTGCATTTCATTCCTATTCCCTCTCATCTTCTTGGACTAAAGTGTAACATCCCTTTCTCTAATAAAGCACCTTTTGATGTTGCTTTGGGTTCAGCTAATTTGGGAAGATTGAATATTTATTTTCCTGGTTTTCTCACTGGCTTGGAGATCCCTCTGTTGTCAGCTCTGGAATAATGAGGGGGTAACACTCTGCCAGGGAGGTGCCCAAGGCAGGACAGGCCTTGGCACTCAGGGCCAAGGTGGGGATGGGGCACAGGGTGGAGTCCATGGGCTGGGAGGGATTTTCCAGCCTGGGAATTCTGTGATCTCAGTCTCCTGGGATGGGGTCAGTGCCCACAGCGCCTGGAGGGAGAACTGGGTGTGTCCAGAAGGGCCTGAACATCTCCAGAAAAACACCTTTTGTGGAGCAGTTTGGTCGTTAAAGTTTAGGCTCAAGACTGTAGGAAATAAGAGCAGTTTGGGAGTCTGGAGAAGCTGCTAAAATACCCCTGTCAGCAAGAGGTGGGAAATAGTTTCCACTTGGAGGATCCAACCAGAATTACTGCAGTTTATGGAGGATAAACCCCCCAAGACACAATTACCAAGGAAGGCACAGAGGCCCTGGGGGAGCCCAGAGAGCTCCAAGAGCCCAAATCCCAAAGAATTCCTTATTCCCACAGATGCCACCAGTGGGAGAGGTGTCACCCCCACCCTGCATTACTGCTCCAAGTTTATCCACCCTGGCTCACCCTGTAGGACAAAACCAAAGCCACCACCTCCTCCATCCTGAGTGTTGCTCTGACTGGAAACCACTTGGGAACAAATCCCACTGGGATTTTTGCAGTAAAGTGTATTAGCAGGTGTGGATCAGCAGCCAGGTAGAGCTAAAGGATCCCCAGGTGACAGGCACTGCTTGAGAGGAGAAAGCCAAGGGGAGGAGGGTCCTGCAGGGACTGTCTCCAGGGGATGCTCCTACCTGCATTTTTCCCTCTGGAAAGTGGACATGGAGCATATCTTCCACTGGCACCTGTGGGATGAGTGTTGCCACTGCTCCCCTTCCCCAGGAGGTGCTGGGAAGATAATCCTGCTACATTTCTGCACTGCTAAAACCTGAGCTGTCTGGGCAGTCAGGACTTTTCTACTCAAAATAGCCACCAGTAACAAGGAGAAAATTGGAATAAGCCAACATATCTCGTTCTGCTGCTTAGACTTTCACTGAACTCCCCATATTTCTCCCTGTTCAATGTGATTCATTTATTTCCTGAGTTTTTAGGGCATTGAGAATTTGTATTGACTTTTTATTTTGAGAAATTTCTAAGGTAGAGTGACAGCCTAATGGAAAAAAGGTTGGAGTGGAACAGGGTCCCACAATCACACAATGGTGTGAGTGGGAAGGCGCCTTAAAGCTCTGGGCTGGTTCACTGGGATGCAGCTTTGATGGACAAGCCCTTCTATGTCCAGGATTTCATGAGAGAAATCTGCTCAGCTCCAAACAATAACATCAAACTCTGGGCTCTGTGGTTTTGTCTGAGGGAGGATTTCTGCAAAGACAGGCTGTGTTTGTACCCAGACATTTGAAATACAAGAATTTCAACAAGGAATAGCAGGTTTTCTCCCAACTTCTCATCAAACAGACAGACTCAGGGAGCTTTGAGGGGAAAGAAAGAGTTTCTCTGCTGGGCATGGGCTGAAAACCCTTCATTAAGCACCTTCAAACCAGCCCATGGCTGTCAGGGGCAGCCTGGCTGGACAAGGGGCTTTGCAGGGAACCAGCACAAGCTTTCCCTCAAATGATGTGAGATGAGATGCTGACAGATGATGGGAATTTCACACCCCACTCCCAGAAAACAGAATTTTCCTTTCAAACTAAAAAACCTCACCCACCCCAAGCCGTAGGCAGCTATTTTTCACTGCCCTTGTCTCCCCAGGAGGAGCTGGGCAGCAAACACCAGCCAATTAATTCTGGACACATTGGACACATTGCAAAAAAACAAACATCAGCCAACAAGCTTTTTCTGGTGACAGATTCTGCCTTTTCAGTGGTGTGTGAAAAACACAGCAATGCAGATCTTGGTCTCTCCAAAGCAAGAGAAGGGGCCAAGTCATTAAACATCTTCTCCATCTTCAGCCCAGGAGCAGCTGCTTGTCCAGCCCTGGTTGGACCATCAGCTGGAGCCAATTTGGAACCAGCTCTGCTGCTCAGAGCCCAAAAAGCCCCAGGAAGCTTGGACTGATCAGGCAACCAAAGGGCTGCTGCAGCAGGAAGGGGAAGAGCAGCGTTCATTTCTTCTGCCTGTTGCGTGGAAGGATTCTGAAAACTTGGGAGCAACACGGATTAGTGTGAGAAACTTTAAAGTTCAAGTCATTATTCATGTTCTTTTATAGGTTTTGTTGCAGCTCATACATTTTTTTGCAAAGCAGATGAATTTCTGTTCAAGGTTTCCCCAGAGGCACAAAGCTCCTGGCAGGCAGACACAGACAGCTCTGTGATCATCAATAACTTCCCACATCACTTATGGCTGGGGGAGACAAAGCACTTCTTCTAATCTGGAGCACAAGAAAAGAGCACAGATCATAAAACTTGGTCAAGAAATCTGATCACTGAATAAGGCAGCAGCTCTGAAATATGGGGCACGGGCTCCAAATCACTGCCAGGACATTCAAGTTGCTCAATTGAAAGTCTCTGGTGAGTCCCTGAAGATGAACGTGGGGGGCTCTGGGAGAGCCCAGGACACACCAGGATGGAGGGAAAGAGCAGCTGAGATCTGCTGCCGAGGGAGGAGGGAAATGAGAGTCTGATGGAGCTGTATGGCAACATGGATTCCAAATTTTGGAAAAGAAATTTAAGCTAATTTGCTTAAGACCATTTAATGACATGGGAAATTAGTTTCCCTGAATTAACATATTATTGAATCCTGTTGTTTATGAGTGTGGGAACCTGACAAAGCCCAGGAGCTCAGAGATTTTTGTTTCCTTCATGCTGCAAATGATCCATCGCTAGGTGAGGCAGAGGCTGGGGATGACCCTCTCTTTGGCCCCAGAACTGCCCAGAGCAGTGGTGTGGGCTCTGGGGGTTGGGCTTTGCCCCTGGTGCCAGGCAGGGACCTCCCAGCAGTGAGGACAGGGCAGGGCAGGGCTCAGGCCCAGCCTAAGGGAGGATGGGTTGGGCTCTTCTTTGTGGGCAAAGCCAAGAGGCTGCTCCTGGTTGGACCTGATGGCCTCAGAATAAATCATTTGCTGGTCTGTGACTGGAAGGGCCCCCAGTGGGTCCTGGTGCCACCTCCCTGCTCCAGCAGGGCCATCCCACAGCACAGGGCACAGCAGTGTGTCCAGAGGGTGCTGCAATCTGCCCAGAGGGTCACTCACACAGGGAAGTCCTTCCCCATGTGCAGGGAGAACTTCCTGGGCACCATCTGTGTCCATTGCTGGGCTCCCTGCAGCTCCGTCCCCTGCCCCTCCCTGCTCCCAGGGACATTCCCAGCCCCTCAGCCCTTCCTGGCACAGAGATGCTCCAACCCTCCAGCATCTCAGAGCTCCTTCCCAACCTAAAGGACTCCATGATTATCTCCTACAGCTTTCCACAAAACCCAGTGTTTCCAGCCTGTTTCCCAGCTCCAGCCCTGCAGACCCAGCAGAGTTTAACACCCCCCACCCAACTGGTTCTACCCCACTGAGGAGCAAACTCTGCTTGAGACTGGGAGTGTGTTGGGTCTGGGAGTGAAACCCCTGAGATCTGGGAGTGAAACCTCTGAGATCTGGGAGTGAAACCCTCTGAGATCTGGGAGTGAAACCCTCTGAGATCTGGGAGTGAAACCTCTGAGATCTGGGAGTGAAACCCCTGAGATCTGGGCAGGACCCTCCTTGCAGCCCCAGCAGTGGTGCCAGGGAGCCAGGAACAGCCTGGAACTGGGGTCCAGCACTGCCCTGAAACATCACCCTGGGACCAAGTGGCCTCTTGTTGTGGGGCAGGGCTTGAGCCAACTTTCATTTCTACATCAGCCAAAGCCCAGACACAAGAAGAGAGGGGGAGGATCCCACCTGGGGAGGCTGGGCAGTGCAGAAGGAGCAGGCAGCAGACACCAGCCAAGCCCTGGGAGCACAGAAACAAGAAAAGGAAAAGGCAGAGAAGCACAAAGTAGTGGATGAAAAGGGGTTTGAACTCAGAGCCAAGAAATTCCAAGCACCTGAGCGTGGCTACGTGGAGGAAATGGCCCCTATAAACATTCCATGGTTGTGGCTCCATCTCCAAATTTCTCCTCCTCACAAGGCTCTTTTCAACTAAATGCTGGAATGACAAGGGTAATAAAAATAACACCATAAAATGCATGAAGGATCTCCTATCCTAAATATCAGATTTTAAAAGCAAAATAGCCATTAATTCTCCTCTGTCCCGGTGGTGACACTGATGTGATTCATGGCCATTCATGCACAAGGCTGAGCTCTGTTCTTTGAGAAACAGAATATAAATCTTCAGATGAGCTCTCAAATGGCTTGATGATTAAGCCTGTGTTATCCTTGAGTGTAATGCCAAGGGGTGGAAGAGAAGGAGGATCTCACACAGGAGAGGAATGGAGCACCAGCTGAACTCAGGAGGGTCCCAAGGTTAATCCAAAAGAGTTCCCTTCTCGTGGCTCCCAGGAAAGGTGATGCTCCAGGGCTGATGCTGGGGAAAGGAGCCTCTCAGAGGAGCAGCTGCTGGCTCTGGGCTGCTGGCTGCTCCCTTTTCCCTGCTCAGAGCTTCCTCCCCTTTGGAAGGCAGAGCTCTGGTGCTGCCAAGTGCTGCAGGAAGGAGTGGGAAGGGCTGGGAGAGCCCAGGCTGGGGCTGGATCCTGAGGGGACCTGCAGGTGGCTCCTGGAAGGCTGGACAATTCATACAGTCCAGAGGAGCTGGAAACTCAAGGTTTAGGGAAGACCCAAGAGCACCANTTGGCCCCCAGTGCCACGGCCAGTCCAGCCAAGGGCTGACCCCCCTTGCCAGGCACAAATTCCTCCTGCAACCAGGTCAGGGCAGGAAGGAGAGAAACATCCCCCAGGGCCCCAGGAGAAATCCTGCCACACACTCCTTTACCCTTTTCTTTGGGAATTATTCACTTTTAGCCACAAGAACAAGAAATACAAATTAGTGACCGTGCCCCAAACTGCCAATGCATGAATTAGAATTGCTTTAAACGTCATTAAATTATGCTCTGGTGTTTATTCCATTTTGCTCACGACATCATTTTTCTCTCTGCTACAGTCACAGAAATAAATGGTTTCATTTCCCCAGCCTGTGCTCCACGGGAAGCTTTGCCCTTGGAAGCTGTGGAATCTAAATGTTAATCAGCTCGGGGGCTGCCCATGCCATTCCCAGCCCTCTTCATTTGTCTCCTGGTGTCACTGTTGATGCCACACGTCCAGAGCAGATTCCTGCCATCAGGAGGGTGGGCAGGCAGCTCCCCTGCCATGGGAGCCTGGGAGCAGTCTGCTGGTTGCAGGGGGACCTGTTTTCTGGATCAGTTCTGGCTCTGCTTTGTGTTTTCTGGAACTTTTCCGTTTGGGGATTAATTAATATTAGGGATTGCCAGGGCAGGTGGGGCTTTGAATCAACATAAGGAAACATTATCGAGAGAGTAAATGAAACTGGTGCTACTGGAACCAGCAAACTCAGGGGTGAAGTGGGATTTCTGAGCCTCCTAATTCAGCACCTTCTGAAAATCAGGCTCTGCTCGGCCTCAGAGCCAGAGATCTCCAGCAGCAAGTTTGTAACTCCAGCATTTTGCTGCTGCTTTGCTCTGGGGCTGTTGGTTTGTGTTGGCCCTTGAGTTGGTTATTGATTTCTTCGGGGTTTAAAAATCACCTGGAGCAACTTGTGGCCCCGAGTGTGCCCTGGGTGCTCAGCCTCACACCCACAAGGTGCTCCAGAGGCTGCTCCTTGCTGAGGCTTCTGCCAGCAAAACTGAAAGGCTGCTGTGCATGGATTGCAAGGCTGAGGAGTTACAGAGATGTGCTCATGTTCTATTCCCAGCACAGCACGTGGAGCTGCTTCCTTTGAACCAGAGGGATTTGGGGGGGTTGATCACACCCCCCCACCAAACAGCACACGGGTCTCACCAGGAGAGTCTCAGAATACTTGTAGCTGCAAAACTTTAAATGATAGAACTCAACCATGCCCCAGCACTGCCCCACATCCACAGGGCTCGCAACTCCCTCCAGGGATGGGGATCCACCAGTTCCTTGGGGAAACCTGCATTGAGCAGGGAGTGGGGACTCCTACAACCCTTACATTTGGTCAGAACTAATAACAAAGCCCAAGACACCACTGCCCAAAAAGGCACCTTCACATCTGGAGTTCCCTGTTCCTCTGGACCAGCCCTCACACCAGCTCTTTGCATCCCTGCCCCTGAGCAAACATCCAGCTGCTTCCATGCAAACAAGGGATCCCAACTCCTTCCTGTGTTCCCAAATCCTTCCCAACTCCTTCCCATGCAAACAAGGGGTCCCAAATCCTTCCCAAGTCCTTCCCATTCAAACAAGGGGTCCCAAATCCTTCCCAACTCCTTCCCATTCAAACAAGGCTTCCCAAATCCTTCCCAAGTCCTTCCTGTGCAAACAAGGGGTCCCAAATCCTTCCCAAGTCCTTCCCATTCAAACAAGGGGTCCCAAATCCTTCCCAACTCCTTCCCATTAAAACAAGGGGTCCCAAATCCTTCCCAACTCCTTCCCATTCAAACAAGGCTTCCCAAATCCTTCCCAAGTCCTTCCCATTCAAACAAGGGGTCCCAACTCCCAAGCAGTTTCCCCCAAACCTTGGCAGCCTGGCCGCAGCCAGACCCCACTTTACACCAAACCTTCCTTCATTGCTTCTGCCACATCCCAGCCTTTCCAGCTGCTCAGGCTGCACACAGGAGGGATTTACCAACCGAAATGGGCTGGGAGCCAGCCCCAGCTGATAATTAGGGAATAAAGTCCCACCGCACAGCAAAGCCTGGCAGCAGAAAAGCCCAGGCAGGTCAAGCTGCAGTGAGAGAGCAGGTTGTTTGATCCTCTCATTTCTTTTATGCACGAAGTAGGAAATTACTCTTCCTCCCAAAACACTCCCTCAAAGCTCTGGTTTTGGTGGTGGGAAGGACAGATTCCTTAAATCCTCCCTGTGACACCTTTCCAGGGTGGAGGCTGTTTAAAGGTAAACTTTGCAGTGAACTCTAATCAATGTGAAAGGATTAAATGTTTTCTACTCAAATGAAAGAAATGCATCCCAGTTTGGGCAGGAGAACCTGCTGGGAAAGCCTAATGCTGCAGGGAGGGCAGGGCAGGACACAGAGATGGAGGAAAATGCCCCTCCTGCAGCTCCACCCCACCCACCTCCCTCAATCCATGGGCGTTGGGCACCCTGGAGAATGGTCTGGAAACACGGAATCCCTGTCTGGGTTGGGCTGGGACAGCAAACCCATCTCATCCCACCCCCTGCCCTGGGCAGGGACACCTCCCACCATCCCAGGCTGCTCCAAACCCACTCCAACCTGGCCTGGAACTCTATAAATATTTCAAAATTTTTAAATTTTACAGTCTTCCAATGTTTTAAATCTTTTTTAAAATTTTTCTTTTTATTTTTGCAATTTTTGCACTTTTTTCAAATGTGAGATGATCTCAGATTTGATATTTTTCAATGCTCAGGTGCCCTGGTCCCCCCAGGGCTGACTCCACCCTGAGACCTCCCAAACACCAGCCATCCCCCCCAGGTGTCTGCAGGAACTCGGCAGCACGTTCAACAAGGGGCTTTACTTCAATTAATGACTTTCTTTCAATAATTACTTCCCTTGTTCTGAATCAGGAGCTGTGAACCCACTGACAAATCGACCGATCTGGAGGATTTATTCCCTCTGTGGCTCCATGTTTTCCAAAGACCAGGGTTAATTATTAATACCAAATTAATTCAGATATTAATCTAAACACTGGCCCAGAGAAGCTGTGGCTGCCCCATCCCTGGGAGTGTCCCAGGACAGGTTGGAGCCCCCTGGGACAGTCCCATGGCAAAGGGTGGAATGGGATGATCCTTAAGGTCCTGTCCAGCCCAAACCAGTCTGGGATTCTGGGATTCTGCCATGTGTGTGCAGGCAAAGAGTCCTTTAAAAATTCCTTTTTCAACCTCTCCCAGGCCTTAAGTCATCCCTGGCTGCCTCCTGCCTTCTCCCTTTGCTGGGGATGTGTTACACACCAGCTTCCAGGATGGCAGGAATAAATTCCTGCCACGGAGGGGTTTTCAGGGAGCTTTTGGCAGGTTCAGTGTAAGCAGCTTGGGTGTGAGAAGTTAATCCTTTCAAGGCACATTTAACCGTGTCCCCGAGGAGCAGATCAAGGGCTGAGAGTTTCAGAGCTCCTCAATCCCATTAAAAACCTCTCCATTCACTGGGGATGCCTCTAAAGCCTCCCTGAATGGAATGGGAGCCTGCCCAGGAATTGCAGCCCCTTTCCCCCTCCCAGGGCTCCCCAAATCCTGCCCCTTCCATGGGCAAGGGCAGGGAAGGCACAGCTGTGGGACCAAGCAATGCTGGATCAGTTCAACAATCTGCTGAGCTACTGGGAGCAAAGGCCTTGCTGACCCTCCTTTACTGCCCCAAACTCATCATTTCTATTGCCAAACTGTTTGCAGACCCTTCAGGGAAATACAGACATTTTACTTAACTCAGGAATGGGGGGGGGTTAATTCTAGATCACATTTGCTTATTTAGAGGATGTTAGGGTATTTTAGGTATTTTATACATAATTTATAACCTATGGCACAGGGTGCCCAGAGAAGCTGTGGCTGCCCCATCCCTGGAAGTGTCCAAGGCCAGGCTGGAGCCCCCTGGGACAGTGGGACTGGGTGGGATTTAAGGTCCTTCCAACCCAAACCAGTCTGGCATTCCATGATTCCACGGTTACTGCCTCAGTTTGCCAACAGAGATACCTGAATGTGGGACTTTTCCATCTGAAATCAATTTTAGGCAACACATGCAGTGAAATATGAAGTATCTGCATGGTCACACCCACAGAGCAAAGCACTTTGTTCATCAAGGTATTCAGGATTTGTTAGAGGAGACACAACAGTTTGTTCTCACCTTTCTCTGGCCCTTTGTGCTGGTTTGTTCGAGGCAGGGGAGGAGGTTTGAGCTGCAAACTTGGAACCCTCACAGTTCTCCCCCGGGATGGGGCTGGTTTGTCTCCTGGAAGTCCTTCACCTCCTGCCTTTCCATCACGAGCGTTCCTGGGTTCATCCAGGCTGTGCTTTGATTTCTCATTTCCCACAGGAATTCAAAGGCAGCTGAGGGGTTTTTTTATGGAACAAAAGGTCCAACACCCCAATGGAGTTGATGAACCTGGATTTCTGACCCTCTCCACCCTGTTCCTCCCAGTACCTGGAGCCCAGGAAGGGGAGGTGTCTGTGCTGCTGGGAGCTGAAACAGAGGGGGTTTTCCTAATTAATTATCCTGGAAAACTGCTGGAACCCTGTGGCTGGTGAGAAACAGAGCAGAGGAAGGAGCCCAAGCACATCCTCTGTGCTCAGGGGAAGGTCTACAGGGAAAGAAAAGACTCCCAAATCCACTGGTACAAAAAACCCAAGTCAGTCTTGTTCTCTTTTCTCATGGAACCCCATTAAAAGATTAATAAGGGCAATGTGATGTCCAGGGAAAGGCCCTGGGGTTCCTTTCAGCAGCCTGTGAAGCCCAGGCAGAGCAGCAGCCCCAGCAGTACCAGCCCAGCTCTGTGATCCTCACACACACTGGAGCCTTGCAGCAGCCCACAAGATTAAAGAAATCACTTCCACAAAGAATAATCTCTTCCCCTTCCTGGACTTGGCTCAGCCACACAGTCAATCAGAGGAGAATATTCTCTCCTACTAAGAAAAAAAAAGGCTTTACAGTGACACTTCTTTGCAAAAATGAGAAGTTTTAGTGATAACAAAATCCAATTTCCTTTGATGTGGCTCCTGCAGGACATTGGACTCTGGGCTGGGGATTGTGCAGCTCTTCTCAAGCCTCCCAAGGCCAGGGGTGGCTCAGTCCCTCCCTTCTGGTTCCTGTTTTAGGGGGAGGAGAAGTGAATCCCTATCCCAGCACCTGGACCTCAGGGTCCTGCTCACTGCAGTCACCCTGTGCTGGGGGCTGCAGATCCCAAACCCAACACTGGCCAACCAGCCACACACAAAAAGCAGCTTTTCTGCAGTGAAACAAACTCATTTCAGTTTGTCTGGAAGAACCAGCAATCTCCCTGGAAATTATCTCAGGCAGCTCCATCCCTGGGAGTGTCCCAGGCCAGGCTGGAGCCCCCTGGGACAGTGGGAGCTGTCCCTGCCCAGGGCAGGGGTGGCACTGGGTGGGATTTAACGTCCCTCCCAACCCAAACCATTCCACAATTCCATGATTCAAACCAGAATGTTTTTCCCATCCCCAGCCACGTGTGTTCAAAGTGTCCAGAACCTTCTCCAACATTCCCAGGGCAAGGGCAGGAGGGAAAAAACCAGGAGAATCCATCACAAGCCAAGATTAAATATTCCTTGTGTAGGTGATGGAAAGATCAATGTCCGTGCCCAGACTTGTGAATTAATAGAGTTAATTGAGGACTGGAGACTTGTCCAAGGTCCATGTGCTCAGGTGGGAGTGTCTGGCATGGAAATGAAGAAGAATAGAACATTTCTTCTTGTCCCAAACAGCAAAGTCACTGTTAGCTGTGTTTTAATGTAAAATGGCCTTTACAGATGTAAAATATCATTTATAGATGTAAATTGGTATTTACAGATGTAAAATGGTATTTACAGATGTAATTTGGCCTTTACAGATGTAAAATGGTCTTTGTAGATGTAAAATGGCCTTTCCAGATACAAACTGACATTTCCCACCTGAGAAGCCCCAGAAGTTGGGCCGGGCTGGCCCAGCCCTGGTGGCTCAGCCCTGCTTTGATCCCAGTGGGATTCAGGGGGGAAAGGGAGTTTCCATTGGGAATGCACCTTTCATCCCCACCTGGAGACGGTTTGTCCTCAGGCTCCATAAAACTGGGTGGCCTTGGTGTCCTTCCTCACCCTCCTGTTTCCACCAGAACCCCAAACAAAAAGGTTTGGATGGTTTTAAAATGTTGTAAAAGTCTGCAGGGATCCCACCCCGCCGGGACAGGAACAATGCAGAGGGTGGGGGAGATTTTTTGCTTCTCTAGGTGATGGCATTAAACATGAGAATTCCAGGAGGGGGAATTCAAACCCCGCAGTGTTGGGAAGCACTGGCTGCCCTGGCAGCCCCCCATCCCCGGCCAGGCAGCCACAAGGGCCCCGGGGACCCTGGGATGCTCCCAGATGTGCACAGGAGAACGCGGAGACACTTTGGGCTGGAACTCTCCTGCTCTCAGACAGCACAGAGGAGCTTAAATGGCAAATCTAGAAAGACTTTGTTCATTAAATAGGTTTATTATGTCCTGAGCTCTAGTTAATCACCCTTTGAAAGGCTCTGCTCGCTAATTGAATGCTTCCCTTTCTATCAGGAGATGAGGGGAGTGAGGAGCTGCTGGAAATGGTGATTATACACATGAATAAGGACAGTGGTACATCCCTTGTACCAGGTGGATCATGAGCTGGAAGGAGGTGCATTTGCAGGTCTGGAACAAAATATCCCTTTTTTAGCCTCCAAGCATAAATTATCAATTATAACACAAAATTGTGGTGAGAGAGGGAGGAAAACAAAAGGTAAACGAGTTAAACTGTAAACACAGACAGGTTTTGAAAAAGATAAGTGTGAAGTAAATGAACCAAAACTGGCTTAAACACAGGGGAGAGCAGATAATCGAGTTCAGGAATTAAAGTGAAAAAAGAGGAGATGGAGTTTAGAAGGACGACTACGAGCAGCATACAAAGGGATCAGGAAAGTCAAGCCAAGGATAATCCCATCCCAGCAGGATTTGTGCAGTGCTGGCCTGGAGCCCCAGGACTCAGGGCTATTCACCTCCTCCTGTTGGGCTGTTTTCCTGGGGAAGATGGGAACTTGGGATGGATCCTGAGGGACTGAGCAGATGCTTTTCCATAGTGAGAACAGGCTCCAGCTCCAGCCTGTCCCACCCCAAGGGACAGTTCAGCTCCATTTTCAATGGAATTACACATTTCCTGGGGTGTTTGGCTCTGCAGCCTTTGGGGCAAAGGGGATTGAGGGATAAAACTGCCCAGCTCACTCCTGCTGTGGGCCCAGAGCAGCAGGACACACTCCTGGGATCCAGGAATCATCTGGAAAAGCCCTCTGGGACCATGGAGTCCAACCATGCCCACAGTGCCAAGGGCACTGCCCCGTGTCCCCAAGTGCCACATCCAGAGTGGTTAAACCCCTCCAGGGATGAGGATAAACCCCTCCAGGGATGGGATGGGATCAAAACCCCAGGGATGGGATGGGATCAAACCCCCAGGGATGGGATCAAACCCCCCCAGGGATGGGATGGGATCAAACCCCTCCAGGGATGGGATCAAACCCCCTCAGGGATGGGATCAAACCCCTCCAGGGATGGGATCAAACCCCCCAGAAATGGGATCAAACCTTCCCAGGGATGGGATCAAACCCCAGGGCTGGGATCCCACCCCTGCCCTGTGCTCCTGCTGGTTTTCCAGCAGCAAGTCCCAGCCATCCCAGGTGGGGAGGGAAGCAGAGGCCGTGGCAGAGGCAATCTCATTTTTCCTGCTCGTGCCCATAACAGGGAATGATTTCCAATTTGTCAGCACTCATTTCCAAGGCTCTGCTCTGACAGGGCTGTGGCACAGTTAATGTGCTGCAGGTGCATTGCAAAGTGCTTTTCCATCAGCCTGAGCCCAGCAGGGAGCACACCACGAGCTGAGTGCTTTTCAGAGCTGCTCTTCCAGAGGATGGGAATGTTGACACTTGGCTGTGGGTGTTCTGTGCCAGCAGCTGTGCCAGCAGAGCCCTGGCACCAGTTTGCTCCACCAGCAAGGGTTTGTAGCTCTGCTGCCCTGCTGGGGGGAGACAAAGCAGGGTAGGGCTGAGGGCACCCACTGGAGCCCTTCCCACACCTCAGATTCCTGGGAATGTGCTTTTCCACGGGTGGGGCTCAGCCAGGTCACCCCCTGGGGCTGTGCTGGGGGTTATGGGGTAGTGCTGCCAAGTGGCCACGGAATCTCCAGAGCTGGAAGGACCCCCAGGGACCATCCATCCAACCCTCAGCCCTGCCCAGGACACCTCAACAATCCCCTGCAGCTCTGGCAGCCTTGGGGCTGTGCCCACTGCCCTGGGGAGCCTGGGCAGTGCCCAACCCCCCTCTGGGCAAAGAAGAGCCTTGGCCTGAGATCCCCCCTGACCCTGCCCTGACACAACTCCAGCCCATTCCCTGGCTCCTGGCCCTGGATGTGCTGGTTTATGGAATCATTTCCTTAAAGACAAAGTCAGCCCAGAGTAAAATTTGGGAAGCCCAGGTGTTCCTGAGGGCAATAGTGGGGGCAGCCCCACGGGCACAGCAAACCCAGGGGCTCAGTGGGGAGCACACCCAGTGACCCCAAACCCAGCAGAGCCACAGGCTCCAGAGGGGGAAAGGTTCCTTGGCTTCCAGTGCTGCTGAGGCTCCACCAGCAGCATCTCCCTGTCCCTCAGGCTCAGTGCACATTCAGCACCTTCCAACCCTGATTTTCTGTGTCTCTGTGGGAGGGAAGGGCATCTCCTTTCTCCACAGCCTTTCCCTGCAATGCTGGGAAGATGCAGGGCTGTGCTGGGAAGGCAGACTGTCTGTTTTCTCATTAAAAGAGCCATGTGAGAAGTACAAGGAAGTGGAGCTGTTGCATTTTTCATATGAGCAAACCCCCAGCAGAACACGAGTCTGGAAGATTGCTTTGGGAGTGGTTCTGGCTGTGGAGCATCAACTGAAGGTGGCTCAATTTATTATTATTTTTGAAAATTTGGAGTGATGTCACTCCATTCCTCTATTTCTAGGAAATATCTCTCACACATTCCTTTGCTGTGGAGGAGGTGCCACACTCTGCCCTGCACCCCCCAGGGGTGGGGAATTCCTGTTACAGCACAAAGACCATTCCCTCCGACCTGTGGATTTAGCAGAGCAGGCAGAATAGATGTTGGTTTGTAGAAATAGAACCAAAACCCACGTGCAAAACCATCTGCTCCTGTCAGTGCTGTCCCAGGAACTGAGTCCCTGCAACCCCCAGCATTCCCTGGGACTGGAATTACCAAGGGCATCAGCCCCAGTGGAGTCTCCAGTTTGTTTTTTACGGAGAGATTCTTTCTTTGGGAACCAGGCTGGGGGTGTCTGGACTGAACCCCACTGTCTGTGGCTCCCTTGGGCTGAAAGCAGCAGGTTCCCCTGGAGCCCTTGGGATGCTCAGAAGGAACGTGTCCCATCTGCTCCCACAACATTCCCAGGCAAGGGGTTCATTGATCTTGGCCTCTTCCATTGCTGGGGGTCAGACATTGAGCAGCCCAGAGTAAAACTGGGCAAATTCAGGTGTTCCTGGGCCAAATCCTGGTGTGCAGCCCAGAGGCCACATCCAAGAGAGAAGAGAGAGGGGGAAAAGGAAGAGGGAGAAAAGAGGGGAAATTGGGAATATTCTGCCTTGTGTTCCTGAGGATTTCAGACAGCCCAGTGCAGGAACACTCAGCAGCTTTGCTGCTGCTACAAGAAAGAAAAGGCCAAGACACCAAACCCCAGCTGGGAAGCACAGAGGGTTCATCACCACGAAGGGTTTCACCATGGAAAGCTCCTTAGCCAACAATTCCCTGACAATTCCATCCAGGGAAACAAACTCCTCCCTCCCCCCAGTGCAAACCTCACATCCAAGGTCAAAAGCATCGAGAACTGCGGGCAGAGATCTGGAAACACATTTTTGCTGCAGGGAGAATTCCAGGATCCAGCTGGATTTCCTCACCCATGGCCAAGCCTTGGCACTGCCCCTTCCACCTCTTTGCCCCTGTCCCCATCCCCAGCCTCCCTCCCCTGGAAAATCCCCAGCAGCTCCTGCAGGGAGGAAGATTTTCCCTGGATTTGTAACATCACAACTACTCTGGATATTTTTAAGAACATATGAGCAGCTTTGGGTAAAAAAAAACCAACAAAACAACACAGAGCTGCAATTTGCATGAAGATCTGTGTAAGATCTACACAGATCAACCTCCACTTGACCAGGTTTGAATTATTAAATCAAGATTTTATTCTTTTAGGAGGAAAAGCATCCCATCTGAGGGGACAATCATTTTTAATACAAACAAAACAAGAGCCTTGAAGGCCTCAGCTTCCCCTGTTTACAATCACAGCCCTCTCAGGTGGAGAAGGTTTTATTAAAAATGCTCTTTAAAGTTAAATATATTCTTGTTTTTCAGGCAGTGCTTGTTCCAAGCAGAAATATCCCTTCCTGTGATTGCAGAAAACAGCTGGAAAAAGGGGGAATATATTAAAATATATTTTGTTTTGTTGGGTGAAGCTCAATCTAAGAATCCCAGACTGGTTTGGGCTGGGAGGGGCCTTAAAGCCCATCCAGTGCCCTGGGCAGGGAAACCTCCCACTGTCCCAGGGGGCTCCAGCCTGGCCTGGGACACTCCCAGGGATGGGGCAGCCACAGCTCCTCTGGTTAATCCCCAAGTGATTTGGTTCAAAGCCAGTGGTGGCCAAAGAAAATTTGATTCCAGCAGGGAAATGTGGAAAAATTATTTTAGAAAAGTTTAGCCCTGTCCCTACAGCTCAGAAATTCAGTTGTAGAGTTGGAGACTCCTCAATTCAGCCAAAAAGCTGCCTGAAATGTGCATTTCAAGCAAGAATAAGGATTTACAAAAGCAGGGTTTTTGTTCTCTGCAGATAAATAACAAACTCAGAAAAAGGGGGAAAATTCAGGGAATTAGCAAAGACCTTTTTGCCCTTTTTGACAACACTGAGGATCCACTTCAGTGTCTCAAACAACTTCCCCCAAACTCCTGAAAAGCAGAAGACCCCAACTGAGCTCCTGATCCCCCCTTGGAAAGGGGGGAAACTCAGACCCAAAGAAACCATTTCTAGTTTAAAAGTTTTCCTTCCCATTGTGGAGACATTAAATATAAAAACCTCCAGACAAGGAGATGGGAGAAAAGCAGGGCAAACTCTCAGGAGAAAGCCCAGCCCTGACCCAGAGGGGAAAGCAAAGGAGAGGCCCCAGTTCTGGGTGTCACCAGTGCTGGGGAAATTCAAGCCCCAGAGCTTTCCCTGGGGCCTGGGAGGATGAATCAAGTTCATTTGCTCACAGGAGCAAACCCAGAGCATCTCCCTGTGAATCCAGACCAGCAAATTCAGAGGCTCCTGGGAAGGCTGCCATCATCTGTTTTCATTTCTCTGACTTCTCTTCATTTCTGCCCAGGATTAACTCTCCCAACAATGATCACAGCAGCAGCCAGACGTGCTCCCAGGGGAATGGCATGAAGGGAATTATTCACCAGAGCAAAGAAATCCGAATATGAAGAACTAAGTTAGAAAAAAGAGTCACAAAGTATTAAGGAAAGAGAAAAAAAGTGGCTTTCACTGTTGCTGAACCATGAAACGTTCCCCCAAAAATCTGTAGCTTTGTCAGGAGGCCAAAAAGCAGAGAAACCTCACCCCAAACTCAGCCAAAACTCCCCAACCACCATCTTTTGTGGATCTTCACACTGCCCACATCGGTCAGAATTTACTCACATATTGCATTGTGCCTAAAGAAGAAAAGCCAACATAGTATTTTCACCTTTGATTTTTCCTCCTATTTATCTCCATTTTAGCCAAATATAATCCTGCTGAGGATGTGAACACACAAATTGCTCTTCAAACAGCATTGTTCAAACAAAGTGATGGTCGGGATTTTATTGGCATGTGAGGCCAAAATGCAACGAGCTCAGTTCAGCTTTTTTTAGGCAATTCCTTCACCTTTAGTGTCTTGTTCACAGGGGAAGCAAAAGCAGAGCTCCTGGATATGGACCCTGTGCTCAGCTCCAGTTCATCCTCCTTCCCAATGATCCAACCAACCAGAAATAAAATGGGGAATCTGGGAGGTTTCAGGGCTGTTGGTTGAACTGGAAACCATCAAAACCATCCCATTCTTCATATCTTTTTTTTCCAACACCCAAACTGTAAAAGAGCAAAATCTCCAAAGCTCCCAAGGCACTTTCCTGGGGGGAAGAAGGTCCAGAAGATCCATCACAGGTGGGAAGTTGTGGAGCAAGTGAAGGAAAGCAAGTGGAGGTTCCCATGGGAAGGAAGGCAAGAGGAGCTGCACAAACGTGGCCGTGGGTGGGAAGGGACAAAGCAGCTCCAAGGGGCTGATTATCCCATTCCCACATCCCACAGAGAGCCCTGGAATGTCCTGTAGGACCCCACAATGACTCTCCCCTGGGCTCCCACAGCTCCAGTTTCCTGGAATTCACCAGTGGGTGAGGGCACATGTTTGTGGCCGTTTTCTGGTGTCTCCAGGAAACACTAAAATCAAGGAAAAACCCCCAATTTTAGTATCTCCTTTCATTCCTACTTGACATTGGGGGTGGCAGTGGAAGGTCCAGACATGCAGGTCCATCTGAACCAGGAAACAGCCCCAGGGAAGACACTGAAATGGGAAAGCTGTCACACAGAAAAGCCACATCTCTGGGTTCCTGCACCTCCCACTATCCCAGACCCCATCCAGCCTGGCCTTGAACACTCCCAGGGATGGGGAACAATAATTAATAATACTGTAATTACTGTTAGCTGGACAAAGTATCGCCCTCACTCCAAGCAAACAGAAATCTATGGATCTAAGGAGTAATAACTTCAAATTTAGGGCAACTGAGGAAAAAAAAGATGATCACAGAGAAAGCAGAATCAAGGCAGAGATTCCCTGCTGTCCTGATGTCCAGAGGGCTGTGCTGCTTCACCCCAGCCAGGAGTCCCACCTGCGCAGCCAGAGGGACTCCTTTATTCCCAATATCCTCAGAACTCCAGTGGAATTCACACACAACTCATGAGTGGGAGGAGCCCCCTCTGGTTTTCCACCTCTCCAGTGAAAACCATGACATTTTATCCATTATTTCATAGAAACACAGAATCTCCTGAGCTGGAAGGGACCCACAGGGACCATCCAGTCCCACTCCTGGCCCAGCCCAGCCCCAACAATCCCACCCTGCCCCTGGAGCTCCAGCAAAGAAACCCTTCCAACAGTTCTGAACAAATTCCCCGCTAAAAATCGGCTTAAAATACTGATTAATTAAAAAAGTTAAATATTTATTTATACAAATATGATGAGAAAAATCCCATGCAGACTTTCCACAGACAGCAACATAACCCAGACTGTGATGGCTTTACAAACTCACTCGGGTTTGGGGATGCTGAGGGAGAAGTGTTGCTCCCAACTCTCGCAGCAGGAAGTTCTGAGAGTTTTCCTATGGGACATATGCCAAGGTTTTCACACTCTTCACCAAGATTAACAATTAATATCTGATTACTACTACTCAGAGGACTGGACAGAGACATATGGGCAGTGGGGAATGATTGCTGCAGACACCAGCCCCCCACTCCCCTGGGGGGAAGGCAGTTGCCCAAAGATTGCTTGAGATAATTCCCCAAAATGATGGAAATACCTTGAGATCCTTCTGGGTGGCATCTGCTTAATTATAAACCTGCACTGGATTCGTAATTTGTGTATATTACAAGTAATTTGCATAATTAAAACAATTAAGGGATTGACATATCATGGCAATTAGAAATGCATCAAACTCTGGATGTTGTACAAAAGAGAGCTTCAATATGAAACATTAATTCTTTGAGAACAAAATATCCTTCCCATTCCTGCAGAATAGCCTTCACAAATCCAGGAGATGGTCCAGAGACTCTGGTTAGAGCAACATTCCCCTGGAAACTCCCCCCTTGGTGGTGCCGGAGGTGAAACCCCGAAGCCTTTGGGCTCCTCCCCGCAGCCCCAACCTGGCCCCGTGTCTCTAGTGCCCCTTCCAGGAGCTCTTATCTCATTTTCCGTAGCCTGATCCTGTTTTCCTTGTCCCTCTTTTTAAGGATAAGGATGAACTGGTTGAAGAAGTGCTCCTGGTCCTTCCTCTTCTGGACGAGGCGGAAGCGCTGGTCGCGGCCGTGCTTCTCCGCGAACTCCTTGAACGTCGTCCTGGGGACACAGGGATGGGCACCGTGGGGCCAGGAGCTCAGGGACAGGCCTGAGGGCAGGGCTGGCCTCAGGGAAAGGGGGGACAAGGCCAGAAGCCCCCGGGTTTGCACCCAGGGCTCTCCCTGCAGCGGCTGGGGGGCGTTTTTTACGGAACAAGGAGATTTGGCCTTTGGCTCTGTCCCAGACAGAACCACTGAGAGCAGCCACAGACCAGGGAAAGGGATTCTGGCATTTTCCAGGAGCCTTCATTTCCTCCCAAGGGAAGGAGTGGAAAGTGGAAAGACTTGTGATTTATGTATTTACCTCCATCAAGGCAGAGACCCCGAGGAATGAACTCTGTCCCTGCTCTGCAAACCCAGTCAGAGGTCAGTGTTCTCCCCCTGCGCTGCTGGAACCAGCCTGGAGGAGCTCCATCAGCCCACAATATTCCAGATTTGTTGTAAACCCCTCCTTCCAATAAGAGTTCCTATTATCTCCATGCAGCACAACGTGCTCTTTGGATCTCTGTGCCTTGGCAGGTTGTGCTGTAAAATTACTTGAATATTTTAGGAGAGAAAACTGTAATTTCTTACTCTCCATCATATATTTATAATCTATAAACCCTTTTTTTCATATCATTTACAAATGAGAAATTCACTATTGGGCAGGTTTGGATTCATCACGTGAAAAACAAGGTGAAAAAGAAATTATACCTTGCACTCTTTATTTTCATTTAATCAGAGAATTGTAGAATCCCAGAAGGGTTTGGGTTGGGAAGGACCTTAAAGATCATCTTGTTCCCACCCCTTCCATGGGTTTAATTAACGGCAAATTTGGTAAATTATAATTCTCTTCCACTAATAATGAAACCTAAATACAATTCATGACTAGTTCCACCTGTATGTGTAACATAAATGAGACTTACCATCCAGGAACAGATTTTATAGAATTAATAAAACTAATAGATATGTTCTATAATTGTAACATAAATGTACAACAAAAATATAACAAAAATAAATGTGCTCTGTAAAATATTGCACATTCTGAATGAGAGAGAGGAAGGGACAGAGATGAAATATTCACTCTCACAATAATTTAAGAAAATATTAAGATTATAAAACATAAAAATGTATTATGAATTATAAGATAAAAGGTAGAATGTTATTAAATATAAATTTTGTGAAATATAAAATATTATCAAATATTATCAAATATTGTGAAATATAAAAATATTATCAGATATTGTGAAATATAAAATATAAAAAATATCATAAAATCTATTTTAAAAATATATTAGGGAAGAAATGCCAACCCAGCCTGGGAACAGCTTGTTCTGAAGAGCAAGCTCAGTGTTCCAGCACTCTGGGCTGCTAAGCTCAGCCCCAGTGAGAAATCTGACCTTCCCAAGGCAATGCCCACCTTGGTGACAACTTGGATTCTTCCAGAAGCTTCTTAAATTCCTCTTTGGCCAACAAGAGTTTGTTTTTCTTCTCCTTGTACTCTTCCCTGATCCGGGTCTTGACAAACTGCTCGAAGATCTTGCCAAGGAAGGACACAAGACACGGTTGGTAACAGACCCCGCTGCTCTTTGGGCCTGACCCAAGAGAGCCCAGCTCAGGAACTGCTGCATTCCCACCAAGAAACCCAGCTGGGAAAGGTGCAGCCTGGAGGGCTCACATCTCCACTGAAGCAGCAAATGCAACATGAACCCAAATTCCCCCCCTGCAGGCCCTTGCTGCCAGTCCTGTGCCCCTGCCCAGCTCTCTGCACTCCTTTCCTTCGGATCTTGCGTCTTTCCCAGCTGGAATTCCTGAAAGAGGCCAAACTGCTGAACAGCAACACCCTGGAGGTTACCCCAGAAACTTCCAAACCCCCCAGGTTTGACCCTCTGTTCACCCCCAGCCCAAAAGCTTTAAAGCCTTTGGAATCACAGAGCATTCCGAGCTGGAAGGGATCCTCAGGGACCATCAGGTCCAACTCCAGAATGGCCAACAGCCCTCCTTGAAAAACATCTGGCAGCAAAATACGTGGCAGGACACAGAACCTCAGGACTTCTGGTGTCTTGAGAAGGGCCTAAGGAGCTCCCCATGGCACAGAATTCTGCCAACTGCTTCAATCCCAATTTTCATACTGAAAATCTCTGCGGCTTCCCACTCTAAGCACTGGAACACACTGAGCTGCTCAACCAAAGGAGCTGCTCCTCACAAATCCAGGAGTTTTCCATATTCACTGCCCTTCTCCCCACAAATCTCACTTGTTTTTTTAGACTAATTTGCAGACTTTTGGATCCCCTGTGATAATTAAGTCTCAAATTATCCAAGAAGCCAATCACCCACATCCCTTTGCATTCCCAGGAAACCCAACCCTTCCCAGAGGCTCCAGCACAGCCTCAGGCTCTGCCCACTTGTGTCTTGTTACTGCAAAATACAGGAGGAAACCCTGCCCAGCTCCCAGGAAATGTCCTAAGTAAGGAAAGGGAAGCAGTTTCTCCACAATATTTAAGTAGTTCAGGGCAGAAATGTCACCTTTCCTTCTCTACATCCCAGTTTTCCAAGCCCAAGAGATGGGGGCTTGTCCTTCTGTTCAAGTCTCACTCGCTCTTCCAAGGACACAGCACTTAAAACCATGGAATATCCCGAGCTGGAAGGGGCCCACAAGGACAGCACATCCCAAAATCCCACCCTGTCCCTGGGGAGCTTCACTCCCCTCTGAGCTGAGCCTAAACTGGGAGTCTCCCCAAGAAACCTTGAATTTTATGCAATTTTCCCCCTCCCAAGGCAATTCCTTTGATATCACAGTTCATGTGGGAGAGGTTTGAGCCAAGCAGGAGCCAGGGGGGAGCTCTCACCTGCTTCCTCTCCTCAGAATTCAGGAGCAGGTACCGGGGGTCAAACACGATCTTGTGCAGCTCCTTCTCCCACGTGGAAAATGCTGAAACCTGCAGAGCACAACAGGGAGCACTGGGGGGTTCAACCAGGAGGTGGAAGAAGCAGATGTTCCCAGCTGGAGCAGAAAAGGAGCTCAAGAGCCCTGGGGAGGGTCTTCCAGAGCAGCTGGAAGGGGAATTTCCCTGGTTTTGGCAATGCTCTGTCACCCCCCACCCCATTGATTCACCCTGGGACATCTCAGGGAGGAGCTGTGAGATCCTCCTGCCACATTCCTGGTGGAAAGACTCTGCAGCAGAAAGGAAAATGCCATTTTATGATGCTCCCTGTGCCACAGAAGCATCAATTCCGTGAAAGGAATCATCTCAGCTGAAATTCTGACTGAGGAACCAACAGGGAACACCTTCAAAGCATCTGTGGCCATGTGAGATGAGGAAAACTCATCTTGTGAAAGTTCTTCCACCCAAATTCATGGAATCATGGAATGGTTTGGGTTGGTTGGAAGCACAGGCAGAGTCACCTCCCACTGTTCCAGGCCCTTGGACACCATCTGTAGTTATTTGCTACAGAAAAAAAGCTGGAGGAACATAAAACACTCCAATCAAGGCAGAGTAAATTCCCTACAAAAACTAAATATGTGAAGTGTAATTAAATAGAGTAATTAACACTCGAACAGGAAAGGTTTGATGAAGCAAAGTGGCTTTAAAAAACAAACAAAAAACCCCAAATCCTTCAATTTGATTATTTTAATTTCTTCAGGGTAATGCTGAGGCTGCAAGAATTGCTTTGGGAGGGGAGGGGGGGTTAGGACACCTNAAAACCCCAAATCCTTCAATTTGAAGGGGAGGGGGGGTTAGGACACCCCAAATCCTCCTTTCTCCCCACTATTAAAAAAGTCAAATATTAAGAAAAAACACCTTTAAAAAGTCTGAGGTCTCTGCCAGAATCCCAGCAAGAATACTTTCCTAGAAATTCTGACTGTGGATAACTTGGATAAGGAGTTTCAACTTCCCCCCCTTCTCCTCAGGATTTTGGGGAAACTTTTAAACTTCCCAGAAGTTGCCCAGGGTTTCACTTTCAGACAGGAAAACTTGCCCCAGACTTCAGAATAAATTGCCTTGGAGCTCCCCCAAAAACCCCATCTATTTTAAAAACATTACAATAAATATTCTTCTGTTGCCATAATTTCTGTAGGAAGATGCAAAACTACCCTGGCAAACTCCATCTGGTCCAGCTTCTTGTAATTCCATCAAGTAACTCCTTGAGAAACAACATGAGGAGAAAATGGCAGGAGAAGACCATTAAATAATCAGATTAAAAGAGCACTCCTGGCCCCCCTGGGGCTGAAGTGCTGCCCAGCAGCTGCTGCTGCCCCAGGGCTCATCTGGACACTTCAAAAACACTCAGGGCAAAAGCAACAGTCATTTTTTTTACATTTTTAATCTTTAATTAAATTAAATTTTTAAATAGTAGCAAAGCCAAGCAGTAAATGTCCCTAATTTCTTAGTTTTATGGGAAAATCTGACTCTCACACTTGAAGATCCTATTCCAGATCATCCCTAAGACTTCCAAATATTGACTTTTCACCCCCCAATTGAAGTTGTGCCAGCACAGGTCCCAGCCAGGGCTCATTTCTGGCCCTTCTGCATTTTTAAGCATAAATAAAAAAATGCATTAATAAAGCAGCTCTGGCCTGGAGATAATTTACTGCTGAGCTGCTCCAGCTCTAATTATCCCCCTTTAAAGCTGCTGATTACCAGGGATAGATAATTCTTACAGGCTTTACTGCCTAACAACAGACACCTTGGGTTTTATTTTCTTACAGAAATGACATTATCTTCAGAGAATACACATTAAATTATCTTTAGAGAGCACGTCTTGCATTATCTTTAGAGAACACATATTGCAGAGTGGTGGAGGGAGGGAGCAAACGCTGCTGCAAACACTACTCATCTTCTCCCCTTCTTGTCCCTGCTCATCCCACATTCCTGAGCTCAGCCTCGGCTGGGAGCACCCACACAACCTCCTTTCCTGGGATTGGGAGAAGTATGAATGGCTCTATACTGACAGAGGTGGGGCTGGGTTAAATACCAGGAATGATGTTTAATATTTGTTAATATTAGGTGTATAGAGAGTTAATTAATACAGGGATTAGGATTAATATTGGAATTAGGATTAATATAGAGTTAATGTCAGGAAGGAATCCTTCCCTGGGAGGGTGGGGAGGGGCTGGGATGGAATTCCCAGAGCAGCTGTGGCTGCCCCTGGATCCCTGGGAGTGTCCAAGGGCAGGCTGGAGCCCCCTGGGACAGTGGGAGGTGTCCCTGCCCAGGGCAGGGGTGGGATTAAAGGCTCTTTAAGGTCCCTCCCAACCCAAACAGTCTGGGATTCACCATTCCATGATTTTGGATGGCCAGGAGGTGATTCCACTTCTGGTATCGCTGGAATTTGTGGTGGACTATAAAAGAAGCCAAGCCCCTGCCAGGACAGTTCAGAGCCTTTCAGGTGACCCCCAAAACACGGGTTGTGCTCTCTGGGCTCAGGTGGGAGCCCAGGATGACCCTGAGCCACTGCTGCCTCTGGTCAGCCTTGGCTCTGTGCCGAGGAAAGTGCGTGGGAAGGGCTCTCAGGGCCAGACCCCCCTCCCCTGGCAGTGGGCAGAGTGGCAGTGCCCTGCAGGGTCAGTGGGTGCTCAGTGGGTGCCCTGGGCAGGGGCAGAGCTGGCAGTGCCCCCCAGGGCTCAGGGAAGCAGCCCCTTACCCCCCTCTCCAGCAGCATGTCTCGGAAGTGTGTGATCCGCTCCTCCAGGGGGGGGCTGAGCCCGGGCCCCGCCGGCTCCTCTGTGCTGCCCTCCAGCACAGCCCTGCAGTCCTCGGTCCTGCAACACACGGGGGCTTCAGCAAGGGCAGCTCAGGCAGGGACCTGAGCTCTGCACAACACCCCCGAGGGCACAGCAGCCTCTGCACGGGAGGTGCCCTGTCCCTGTCCCTGTCCCTAAAGCCTGGCTTGGGGCACCTGGAAGGACCTCTGGGGAAGGGGGGGCTCTCAGCCTGAGAGACCCAGCAGCCAAACATTCCATGGTAATTCCAATCCAGCAAGGTGACAGCTTTATAGAACCCTTCCCAAGGGATGGAGACTGGAAGGGATGACTGAAAAGACTCATCTCAGGGTTTTTTCCCCCTCTGCTTTTTGTGGCCTGGAATTTGAAAATCCACACAAATCTTCATTTTAAGCTCCTGTGCAGTCCAGCAGCTCATTCCTAAGGGAAGCAATCCAGGAATGCCCCGAGCCCATAAAACCTGCCAGAGGGTCTGTGTTTATCCTGACAGCCTTTTCCCACATTGTGTCCCACTGGAATTGAGGTGTTCCTGGGAACACATTCCACACTGCCCGATCCCCAGGGTAAAGGCAGGGGGGCAGCACCATGGGAGGGAGGGACAGATTATCATGGAGTCATGGAATGATTAAGGTTGGAAAAGACCTCCAAGATCTTCAGGTTTCAACCATAAAGAAGCAGCAGCATAAGAGTGATCCCAGCCAAGGGAGCTCAGCACTGGAGCTGAGCTGTGTCCCACAGGGTGAAGATCCCCCCTGGAGCACTGGATCCATTCCTGGGACCCCCAAAATAACAAAGACTTGGAGCCCAGAGGAGAAGCTCAGCTCTGGAGCCAGGCTGGGAGAGCTGGGAATGTTCACCTGGAGAGGAGAAGGATCCAGGGAGACTTTGGAGCCCCTTGCAGAGCCTGAAGGGGCTCCAGGAGAGCTGGAGAGGGACTGGGGACAAGGGATGGAGGGACAGGACACAGGGAATGGCTTCCCACTGCCAGAGGGCAGGAGAGATGGGATAGTGGGAAGGGATTCCTGGCTGGGAGGGTGGGGAGGGGCTGGAATGGAATTCCCAGAGAAGCTGTGGCTGCCCCTGGATCCCTGGGAGTGCCCAAGGGCAGGTTGGAGCCCCCTGGGACAGTGGGAGGTGTCCCTGCCCAGGGCAGGGGTGGGATGGGATGGGCTTTAAGTCTTTCCAACCCAAACTGTTCCCTGACTCTGTGATTCCATTTCAGCACAAATTCAGGCTCTTTCTGGAAAGACCAGGAACCTTTAAACCATCACAAGGTTCAAGTGAGGATAATTCCAGGAGGGTGACTGGATTTCCAGCCTCCTGCTGGGCCTGACTGCAGGTTCTACTTGTGTGACTCTCAGCACTGCAGGGCAATGCTCAGCCTGGAATTCCAGCCAGGAATTTTTTCCTCCCAGGCAGCTGAATTGGCTCAGTGTGTGACATGAACTCTGGCCCACGATCCCCCTCCAAACAACTCCAGCCCAAAAGGAGGGACCTGCATCCCACTGCTCCCCCAGCCAAGCCCCAGGACACCCCTCTGTCCTTCAGCCCTCACACAACTGAAAACGTTGCTGCAAATCACACTGATTGCTTTTCCTCATGCTAAAAAAAAGGCAATAAAAAATTTAATTTGGCAAATATAACAACAATCTGCACAACAAAGCCCACGCCTGCCCGCTCAGAAGGACACATGCCCTGGATCCTGGGAGCCTGCTCATCCCAAAATTGCTTCTTCAATTGTTATTTCATGAGAATTTGAAGCACAGATGGTAATAAAGGTCAATAACAGCAGCACCTCAGGCTGATTCTGAGCCTGGAAACCCTGAGACCAGGGGAAAAAAACTCTGCCTCACTTCAATAGAGACAAAGCTTTTATCCAATGACTTTGAAATAACTTGAAATATCCTTGCAGGCTTTTGTTTAACCATTTCAAAGGAAGAGTTACTCAGACAAAAATGGGTGATGTCCATGGGAAACAGAGATTACAGAGAATCCTGGACTCTGAAGAGAGCTGGATACCTTAAGGATGACTCCCATAATTTTTCCACAGAGAAAAGAACTGTGTTTTCTTTGCCCTTCTTTGTCCCCAAATGTCACCTTGCCACCATCCCACAGAAACAATTCAACTTCAGAACTTACTTATTTCTCTTAGTTTTGATGTTGAGATCATCGTTTTCATCCCCTGGACAAGAACTAAGACACTTGTCTGCTAAAAAGAAATAAATCATTATTAGATTTGAATGAGAGAAATGGGAATACAAATTCCTCCACCTGAGCTTTCATTCCTTGTCTTTGCTGCTCAGCTATTTACTGGTTTTCACTCCCCACAGGGTTTTAAGCAGAAGGTGTACTTTATGAGCTCCTCAGAACTGCCTTCATGCAAAGGGAAGTGACAGCAATAAACTGACCATTTTCATTCAGAAAAATCCCTCATTCTTCATTCCTGACATTATTGGTTTCAGTCTTGTTATTGTTTCACCTGATCCTCCCTCCTCCCTTCCCTTCAAAATGCAACTGCACAGACATTGCTGCAAAATGATTTCCTGAAGGATGCACCAGAGGCAGCTCCCAGCAGAACTTCCCTCCTTTGCCATTTATCTTGATTAGATGAGCAAATATAACTCTGCTTTCCCAGAAATTCAGGCCCCAGTGTCACAAGGCTGTGGAGGCACCAACCAGCTCCAAAATTCTCATGTTGGGAATAACTCCAAGGCAACCCCCCCCCCGCTCTGGCCTGGCCATGTGGCCCTGGAGGGCTCTGGGGTTGCATTTCCACCCATAAAACACGTATTTGCTCCCAAAATATTTTCCTTCCATCCACATAAGCTGCAGTTTCCATCCAGATTCCAGCGGGGAGGGCACCAAAAGCTCTGGGGGGGGGGGGATCTTCCATCCCCAGTACAAACCTCACACTGGAAGTGGCTCATTTGGGAAGAGCAGAACCCCCAAATTAGATTGGTAGTGCCTCAGGAAAATGGAATTAAAGACAAAGAAAAAACTGAACTGAGGTTATGGAGAGAAAAGGTTTGAGGAACTTGCAGTGGTGAGATCTGAGCTCCCTGAAATCCAACAGAAATCCAGGAGATCTTCTGGAAAATGGGGCCAGTCTGTACCAGTGACTGTTGGCCACGTATTTCCAGTTTCCATGTAAGAATCTTGCCTTTGGCTCACTTAGTTTCCCTATTTCAAGGAAACTATAAGTTTATTTGTGTTCTTGCAGCAAATGCTGCCTTCTGTTTAAACTCAGGGCTCAGAGGAACAAGGAAAAGCAAAGAGCAGCTGTAACTTTGTGCTGTGGGAAGATCAGGAGCAGGGACCCCAAAACCTGGAAGGTCCAAAGGACACTGGACTGACTAAAAGCCTGATGAATGGAATTCCAAAACAAGGACTGATCTCAACATTCCTGACAATGCACGGGCACTGTGAAAACAGCAATTCATTTAATAATGTTTTAAATAAGCATAAAATTACTATTAGGTGATAAATTGCCTCTTCTTGATAAATTCTTTGATTAAAAATATAAATCCAAAGGAAAAGCAACCTGTGGAATGTAATCCAACAGAGAGGTTATGGAGCTATTCATCAGGAGCTGGGCCCCCTGGGGGAGGCAGTGGGGGGGTAAATGCAATGAATTCTGAATATTAACTGAGGGGATTTGTGGGGCTCTGCAGGAGAGCTGGGTGAGGGGAGGGGCACGTCCCATTCCTGCCAAATGGTGAGTGGTGGCCTTGGCACTGCTGGGGAAAGGTCTCAGGGGGCTTTTCCAACCTCAGTGATCCCGTGGGTCCATTAAAGAAAAGGAGAAACCCCCTGCCCTGGGCAGCCCTTCCCGAGCAGGGTGGAGGTAGGTGTGGTGGTGAGCTCAGACTTTGTGAACCTGGTGGGATGTTCTTGGAGTAAAGCAAGTCCAGCCAAGGCAGCTGAGCCCATCCCACTCCACATTTCCACAGGATAGGAGGAAACCCACTGGTGATGATGAATTGTATGGAATTCTCCAGCTCCTTGAAGGCAAGCTCCAATTCTACATCATTTTATGACAAGATCTCTCCCAGCTCCCTGGAAAGGAGACTCCACTTGAAACTTCTGCTGTGAAAACTCTGTGAGCTGGGAAAGAAAACCCAACGTGAGCTCCCCCAGAGCCTCCAGCTGCAGGAACTGGGACACAAAACACCCAGGTTCAGACTTGGCTTCCACCTGCCTGTTCCTGTCACCCCCCAGGTTCTCCCAGAGAGCAAAACCAGACAATCCTCCCTTTCCCAGAGCAGTGAGTGCCCTGGCTGCACTGCCAGGGATAATGGCACAGGATTCCAGCAGCACCACAAACCCAGGAAAACGTGACAAGTGGTGGCTGTGCTCTCCCTCAGGAACCCACCCCTGGAACCTGGGGAGTTGCAAACCAACTGGGACAGGGAAAATCCAACAATTCCTGTGAAGCTTTGAGGAATGAATCCCTTCCCATGGAATCCCAAGGCACAGCACTGCCCCAGTCTGTTGGGCTGTCAAGCTGGGTGCTGCTGGATTAAATCTCCCAGCTGATCCCAGCCCTGTCAGGAACTCTGCTTCATTTTCCTGAGCAAAGAGGGAACACCAGCATTTCCCAGGTCCTTGTCAATCCATTGGTCACAGGCAAAAATCTGCAATTTCCCAGGAGCTCATCTGTGCTACAGCCAGGGACAGGCTTCAGATTTCTGTCTGAATGATAAAAAGTGGGAATGGAGCAAATTAAACCATCACTGGGCTTGAATTCTACCAACTATGTCCAAGGCCAGGCTGGACAGGGCTTGGAGCAACCTGCTCCTTGCCCGTGGAACTGGATGGGCTTTAGGGTCCCTTCCAACCCAAACCATCCTGAGATTCTGTGATCCAATCATATCCATTTTCCCTGAATTAGCTGAAAAAGCTTCCTCAACCTGAACATCCAGACAAACCCTCTGAGGAGCTGAAGGAAGAGGAAAGATGAAAACTGGTGAATTGTTTCTGGGGCATGGGAGGAGCTGCACCTCCTCTCCAATCCCATGGGAATCCTGATGGGAATCCTTCAGGGAAGAGCCACGACCCCTCCATGCACAGCCCTGGAGCAAACACTTGCTGCAGTAACTGAGACATGAGTGATCTTCATCTATGCCCCAATTCTAAATGCACTTGATCTTTCAGCAGAGGCAGAGCAGCCCAGGAACAACCTCACTGGACAACTTGGGTTTGGTGCCTTGAATTTGGCAATTCTAATTAAAACCCAGCAGCAGCCACCCAGCCCAATAAATGTGGGAATCCTTGTTGGGAACACACAGCTCGTTTGTGTTATTTATTTACTCCACATTACACAGTAAGGGAAGTGGGAACAAATAATCCCTTTCACCTCAGAGCCAATATATACTAATTATAACCTCCCTGGCTCCAACATCCAGCAAGGCCCAATTATATCGAGGCAAATTAAGGCAATTAGAAACAATGAAAGTCATGGCCATAAAAAAAACTGGTGCATGAATCAAGTCTTGGTGGAGCAGAAAGACAATAAATAAAAGAGATGGAACACACAGCAAAAAACAGAGTTTTGAAGTGAGATGTCTCAACCACGACTTTAGAGTCCCCTGTTAATTAATTATTGCCCATGAACAACGATCCAGACCATGAACAATGACCCTCAGCTTTGTTTCTGGTCATCATTCCTCCTTGTCAGGAATTAATTGAGCTTTCAATACATCCTGTAATAAAAACCATATGCTGCATTTCTCTCCTGAAGAATGAATTTCACCAAATACGTCTTGGAGTTACAGCTAAAGTTCTTCAAGCCATATGCAAAAATTATATATAAATATATTTACAAGCATCTGCTGACTCAAATTTGTATTGAAAAAGGCAATTACAGCCTATAAGGAGAACACCAACAGCAAACATCCTCAGTGGCTGTTTTTCTGCTGACAGGAATCCTGAGCATCTCTCACTTTGTCCCCCTGCAGACACAGTGTTGGTTATTTGGGAGCTGTGCCCGTGGATCACCCAGCCCTGGTGGGCTCAGGGGACAAGGCAGATTATCAAATATCACACTTTAAATCCAAGACCAAAGTCTCACTTTTCCCCCTCCATTTTCCCAGACCCCACGACTAAAGAACAAGCAGCAGCTGAAGGGTGGAGACTGTTCCTTCTCCATGGATTCCAAGCAGTTAATCCAGAGCAGGAGCATTTCCAGGCACTGCCCTGCTCCATGTCCCCCCTCTAAGGCCAGGTTTTTATGGACACCACTCCCAGGAAAGCCAGGGGAAGCCTCAGGAAGCAGGAGGAGCAGTGACAGGGGAGGGAGCTGCTCCCAGTAACAGGGAATCCATTCAACTGGGAAACAGCCTTGGGAGAGAAATGCTGCTCCTGGAGCACTGGAACAACACCTGGGCTGAGAAAACAAGGCCAGGAGAGCAGAAAACAAACTGGAGCATGGAGTGGGAAAATGCAGCTGGGAAACCCCACGACACTCAGAAGGTGACTGGCAGAGCACCCACCTTCCACCAAACCTTACTAGAGCCTCACTGTGGGCATTGTCCCCCCTGTCCAGCTGGGCTGGACAATCATTAGCTGTGGAGTATCTGCCTCGTGTGGCAGCCCAGCAATGCCTTGGCAATGCCCTCCTGAGGCACATCCTGCACTCAGGGCAGTAAAACACACCCAGAGCCCTCGGAGATGGACCTCAGACAGCCAAGATCCATCTCCCAGAAGAAGCCCCCCACCACCAACGAGAACCCTCAGCCCTCCAGGGTTCCCCAAGGGATTTGCTGCTTCCCATGGAACCTCCAAAGGAATCCCACTCCAGCTGTGGCTCCCAGAGCTCCCAGGGCTTTGAGCAGAGCCATGAGCCCAGGGCAGGAGTTACCTGCTGCAGGCTCCAGCTTCCTCTTGTGGGGGGGATCCTCCAGGAGCCGCTTGATGTCCCCGCGGTGCCGCAGGTCCAGCGGCCGCTCCCACACCGACAGCTGCATGCTGGGGTTGAAGAAGAACACCCGGTCATCCCCCGTCCACACCACACACCTGGAGGGAGAGGAGCTGTGCTCAGAGTGTGCTCAGGGCTCAGGGCCACGAGCAGGACACGGACCCCAGCTGGTGCTGCCTCTGCCAGCCCACCCTGGCACTGCCCTGTCCTGCAAACCCACCCCTAACCCTAACCCTAACCCTTACCCTAGCCCTAACCCTAACCCTGTCCTGCAAACCCACCCTGGCACTGCCCCTGCCCTGCCAGCCCACCCTGGTACTGCTCTGTCCTGCAAATCCACCCCTAACCCTAACCCTAACCCTGTCCTGCAAACCCACCCTGGCACTGCCCCTGCCCTGCCAGCCCACCCACTCCTATCAACACAATGACACACAAAGGCTTGGAAGAGCCTCCCAGAAAAGCAGGAGGTAAAATATCCCACTGGGAAAGAGAAAATGAACCAGGCAAAGACATGACTGTGGCCCAATGCCATCCCTGTGCCATGCCCATGACAATCCTGTGGCATTCCCAATGCCATCCCTGTGCCATGCCCATGGCATTCCCCAATGCCATCCCTGTGGCATGCCCATGACAATCCTGTGGCATTCCCAATGCCATCCCTGTGCCATGCCCATGACAATCCTGTGGCATTCCCAATGCCATCCCTGAGCCATGCCCATGACAATCCTGTGGCATTCCCAATGCCATCCCTGTGGCATGCCCATGACAATCCTGTGGCATTCCCAATGCCATCCCTGGTGCCATGCCCATGGCATTCCCAGTGACACCCCCATTCCATGCCAGTCAGGTCCCCTCAGCCCAGCACTGCCCCAGAGCTCCAGGAGGAATTTGAGGCTCCATTCCACGGTGCCAGACGTGACCAAGTGCAGCCTCCTGGCCCTGCCAGGTCAGTCCTGGCCAGCTCAGCTCCTTGGCCTCACATTCATTTGGAACCAGCCAAGAGCATATGAAAATAAATATTGCCCCTTCCTTAACAGACACTGAAAACCTGCAGCTCTACTCCCTAAATTCATATGTAAATAAACAGAATTTCCATCTCAACCCAACGCTCTCTGAATCACAATGAGAACCAACAAACACTGACTCACACACACCCTGACAGCACAAAATGTTGGGCTCTCTGAAGCATAAACACTTGGAAGGAACAAATCTTATCATTACAAGCTCTGATGCTTAATTGTTATCAAAAGCAGGGGGAAAAGCTGGTTAAAAAATGGTCTGATCCAGGTGAGAGTCCAAATTAGAAAACTGCTCCATCACTACAGAGTGATAAAATAATCTGTAAGATTATTAATAATCTGCAAGATTAACCTGTAAGAGATCCCACAAAGCTGGACAAACCCAGCTGTGGCTTCAGCCACACCAACAGCCCAGGGGAGGTGTGTCTTTCTAATCTATTATCTATGTAATTATACATAATACATAGTACAGATTCCCTCGCTCTAAATACTTTATAAATACTTCCTGTATCTTTTCCTGCACAAATGTTTGGATGACAAATCAGCCTCACAAGAGGTTCTTCCTCTGAGTTGGAATCAACTGGTTGAGTTGTGGCTTCTTGCTTTGTACCTGGGCCTGTGGGAACCTCTGCTCCTGGAGAACAGGGATGGCAACAGGAACATTCCCAAAGCAACACTCCCATAAATGCCACAGCTGCTCCAGAAGGAATTGTGGACAAAGGCCAGGCAGAGACAGACTTGGCTGCCCAAGGGCAGGGTGAGGTGGGATACTGGGAAGGAATCCTTCCCTGGGAGGGTGAGGAGGGAGGAAAAGAGAATTCCCAGAGAAGCTGTGGCTGCCCCATCCCACCAAGGCCAGGTTGGACCAACCTGGGACAGTGGGAGGTGTCCCTGCCCAGGGCAGGGGTGGAACAACATGAGCTTTGAGGTCCTTCCATCCCAAACCAGCCTGTAACTCTGTGATTAATACAAAGGAGTTACAGTTATCCTTCCACTAAATATCCAGATTCCAGCCAGGTCACAGGCTGGAATTCCTGATCCAGGAATATTCCCACCCAGTTGGAAATGCCTCCCCTGAACCACCCCCTGTTCTGACCTCTCTCACTGGAGGTGAGCACAGGATTTGAGCCACGTGGGGAACTGGGTGCACACAATGAAAGCAGCCCCTGGTGTGGGGCCCTCAGTGTCCCCCTGGCCAGGGACTGGCCAGGCACAGGTGACAACCCGTGGCCTTGGCCAGGGCTGTGTTGTCTCTGCCTGCACAAAGCTGGGGCTCGTTAGTGGTGCTCATTAATCAGAGTATTGCCAGGAGTCACGTGCCACCAGCCCTGCTTCCAAATGTGGGCTCCCCTGGGACACCTCCTCACTTTTCCATGGCTCATGGAATGGGACAGTTCGTGTCAAATTAAAGCCCTTTGCCCATGGGACACCTCACCTGCTCCTCTACAACAAGGGCTTCAATCACCCACAGGGGACACTTGGGGTTTGTTTGAGCCAAAAGAGCACAAGCAGGACGGGCAGATACTGTGATGTTCATGTCTCCCCTTAGAAAACTGCAATTTCAGAATGAGTAAGGGCCCCAAATGATGGTATTTGTATTTAATTCCATGAGGTAGGTAAGGTTTGTAACGTCCCTGAATTATTTCCTGGCATTAGAATTAATGCTGTAGCTGCTCCTGAGAGGAGCTCGGGGATGTCACAGGTGCCACAGGAGCCAACCCCTGGCTGGGGGAGGAGGAGGGGAATTCAGGGGGCTCTGAATTCCTGGTGCTTGCTCAGTGTCAGCCCATCAGAAACCCCTGCCAACGGAGACTGGGGCTCCAGGCAGGAATCCCCCCGTCCCACCACGAGCCCTGGGGCAGGTGAGATGTTGTCATCTCACAACAAGGGACAACTGGCAGCACAGGGACTCTGCTCCTGCCAAGAGCTCCAGTCACTCATGGGATTGTGGTCAGGGGTGGTGAGGTACAACCCACCCCCAACCCCATTCTTGGAACACAGAGCCATGCACTGCCAAGGGAACAACTAGGACACAAAGAGGATCTGGCCCTAAAAAGCTACAACACTCCTCCTAAATCCTGTTTTTCCTCCCTGATCCACCCAAGCACCACCTGAGCTGTGAGTGGGGAGGCAGAGCCCACGTGGCCCCACTGTGCTGGAACCACCTCCCACCTTTCCTTCAGGACACAAGGAATGAGGAAGAGCTCCCTCAGAAGCTGGACCAGGAACTCCCTGATGCTGCTGAACACCCAGGCTCTGCGTTTTCCCCACTGACAGAGGATTGGGAAGGGAATGGCACTGGCTGAGCACACCTTACCATGGGGATCCTGGCACTGGGGTGGATGCCACGGGCTTGTTGCCGTTGGAGGTGGTGTCACCCTCAGTGACGAGTTTAAAAGAATGGTCCTTGAAAGGAAACAGGGATTAGTCAACAAATAAAGGCAGTGCAAGGACAGTTATTGCTGTACAAATCACACCCTTTAAATTGCAGTGGATCCCCCTTAGGGCCATTACCCCACAAGTGGCTTTATGAACAACCAGCTGCCTCTGGAACAGCCCAGATAAATGGGAATGAGAAATGTCACCCCCCCTCCAGCAGTATAAATGGCAAAGCAGCCAAGGTGCTGCTGTCCAGCCAGTGCTCCCTTGGCAGAGCTGGGATCACTCCATGTGAGGCACTGAGGAGGAGGGAAGCCCCTCACTGCCCTGGGCTGCTCCTGCTGGGCAGGACTGTGGCAAGAGTGACAGTCCCTCCAGATGGAGGGGCCCAGCTGCACCCCTGGCCACAGCAAACAGCACAAAACCATGTGGAGCTGCTGGACAGAGTCCAGGGGAGGCCATGGAGGTGCTCCAGGGCTGGAGCCCCTCTGCTCTGGAGCCAGGCTGGGAGAGCTGGGAATGTTCACCTGGGGAAGGGAAGGATCCAGGGAGAGCTTGGAGCCCCTTGCAGAGCCTGAAGAGGCTCCAGGAGAGCTGGGGAGGGACTGGGGACAAGGGATGGGGGGACAGGACACAGGGAATGGCTCCCACTGCCAGAGGGCAGGAGAGATGGGATATTGGGAAGGGATTCCTGGCTGGGAGGGTGGGGAGGGGCTGGGATGGAATTCCCAGAGAAGCTGTGGCTGCCCCTGGATCCCTGGGAGTGTCCCAGGCCAGGCTGGAGCCCCCTGGGACAGTGGGAGGTGTCCCTGCCCAGGGCAGGGGTGGCACTGGGTGGGATTTAAGGTCCCTTCCAACCCAAACCATCCTGGGATTCTGTGGGGAGCAAACCAGCCACGTGTGACCCTTGGTGACAGAGCTCCTACAAAGCACCAGGATAAATTAAGTCCAAGGCTCTTTAAAATCAACTCTTTCAAACCAGCTCCAGGCAGGCCCCTTCCCCTGGCCCTGCCTGGGCAGTGCCACAGCTGGAAGAGGTTTCCAGAGCAGCTCACACACACCTTGTCACCAGCGCTGTCCATGGGGACACTTTTCCTCTCCGTGCGCAAAATCAGGGTCGGGGGGCAGGAGGCTCTGCTCGAGTCTTTGCCGTGATCTGTGGGGGGAAAGCAGCTCTTTTAATGTGCCAGAAACGCATTCCCAGCGAAGCACCCAAAAGAAAGAGCACCCAAAGCACTGCCCATGGCTCTGAGCTGCTCTGTGCACCCCGTGCTCCCAGAACTCGCCCTTTAATGGGGCACATCCACGGCTTTCACACACGCTGGCCTTCGTGTCCTGCTCTCTCGTTTCTCCTGGGACACCCCCGGGGACATGGTCACTTGGGGTTGGACTCAAGGACCTCAGAGGGTTTTCCAGCCTAAATGATTGCCTGATTCTTCCATCCTCTCTTCCCTGGGGATCACAGCTCCCCTGGGAACAGCAGCCATCCCTCAGGGCCTTTGGGACTGGGCACCCCCTGCTCCCAGCCCAGAGCCTGCTGTGCTGTGGGACAGCCTCTGGAGGAATTCCCAGTGGAAGCAGTGCAGGAACACTTTCCTCTCCTTTACAGACGCCTGTCTCCATCCTGAAACCCTAAACCCCAGGAGGTTCTGCTGCCTCCAAAACGTGTCAGTGACAGGGAGACCTTAAAGGACTGCAGGGAAAGGCAACGAGGCAGCAGGGCCAACCCACAGACCCAGGACTAAGGGAGTTGTCACAGCCAGACTTACAAAGAAATATGTTATTTGCTTAATTTGAGGGGGGTGGGGGTGTTGTGTTGTTTTCTTAAAACACATATTTGGGGCTTTGAGCCGAATCCCGGCCCACCTCCCCCACAGCAGGGAGGACAGAGATTCTGTGTCCCAGGGAAGGTGCCCATGGCCCCTGGCCACGTTTTCTGCCAGGCTCAGCCAGGGCTGAGCCGTGCTCAGGAGCACAGAGCAGTGCCCCCGCTGGCTCTGGGACCTGCTCACTTCTTTCCTCCCCCCACAAAGAAAGTCCCCGAGCCCTGAGGGCACCCCCTGCCAGGGAACTTGGGATCCACCGGAAAGGCTCCAGAGTTTCAGGCAGAGTTAAACAACAGGGAATGGTGAGTGGGGTTTGGGCTCCCTTGGGTCACACCTCACAATCCATGGAGAAGCCCAGCCCAGCATTCCTGGGCCTGCAGAGCTCCAGCACAGCAGGAAGACTGTCACAGGAGGCTCAACCCACTGGGAAATGGGGACCAGGGTGACCCACTGTGCACCCACAGCCCTCACCTCCCAGTGCCAGAGAACTGGGATAGGTGGGACAGTGGGAAGGAACCCTTCCCCAGGGGGGTGGGGAGGGGCTGGGATGGAATTCCCAGAGAAGCTGTGGCTGCCCCATCCAAGGCCAGGTTGGATGGGTCCCCTGCACTGTCCCAGACCTTTGTGAGCACATTCCTGGGATGTCCCTTCCATTTCCAGAAGCCAGGCAGGAGAGGGCAGAGGGGGGCACTGGCACAGGCTGCGAGTTCACTGTGCTCAAAGCCCAGTGCTCCTGGTAGAGCTTTGATTCCTGAGGGAAGGCAGATAAATGTAGAGCCCCCTTTGATATGTATCAGCTGCTCCCTTCTCCTGCCTTCTTTCATGTGGAAATTAATTGCTCTGGTTTGTAAATGTTCTTTTTCTCAACCCATAAAACCTGAGTAAGTCATCTCTGAGCAGAGTGACAGGGATTTCAGTTCTGATTACTCTGAGCCCTTCCAAGTGAAGCAGAGTCGAAAGGCTGAGGCTCCAGCCTGTCCCTCAGTGCAGCTCCTGTTACCTGTGAGCCTGGTCCAGACTCTGAGTGATCTGAAACCGAACTGAGCCGTGGTTTGGCACCTGAATCTGCCACATGGAATCACAGGGTGGGTTGGACTGGAAGAGACCTTAAAACTCATCCAGTGCCACCCCCTGCCCTGGGCAGGGGCACTTTCCACTATCCCAACCTGGCCTTGGGCACTCCCAGGGATGGGGCAGCCACAGCTTCTCTGGGAATTCCATCCCAGCCCCTCCCCACCCCCCTGGGGAAGGGTTCCTTCCCACTGTCCCACCTATCCCAGTTCTCTGGCACTGGGAGGTGAGGGCTGTGGGTGCACAGTGGGTCACCCTGGTCCCCATTTCCCAGTGGGTTGAGCCTCCTGTGACAGTTTTCCTGCCTGAAATCCTGGAGCCTTTCAGGTGGAACCCAAATTCCTTGGCAGGGGGTGCCCTCAGGGCTTGGGCACCACCCTCACTGTAAATCTACAGGAATCAAATGGCAGATGTAAGCCAACTGCAAATAAGAGGGAGCCAAAGCAGGAGCTCTGGCCGGACCACAGCAGGTCCAACAGGGTGTCCCTGCTTTTGTCTGTGCTGCTCCTGAGGAGCTGAAGGGGAGGGAGAGCAGAGCAGGGGGTGCTCTGTGGGTGCCTCTCCCTCCTCCTGGGACCCCCCCACCTCCCAGCAGGACACAGTGCCAAGGCCACAGCCAGCCTCTCTTGCCAGCTCCTGTTTGCTGCTGTGAAAAGCTCCTTCACAGCACCCAAGGGGAAAGCTGGAGCCCCAGGGAGAGCAGCTCCAGAGGCACCCACATGGGAAATACAGCATTTGAGACACTCAGCACACATAAAACAAGGTGGGGATTTAAAAAAAACCAAACTAACAAATAAAATGAAACAACAAAGGAAGGTCCTGAAAGTCCCTGTGCACTGCAGGAGTCATTTAGTTCTATATCCACAGCTGAGCACTGGATGGTTTTTCCTGAGTGCAATGTAAAGGGAAAAACAGCTCAGGAATTCCCAGTGAGGGCAGGAGCAGCCAACCCTGGGGGCTCAGGGGGGACACTGAGCCCCCAGACAGCACCAAGGCCAAGGACTTACTCTTTGCTCAGATCTACTCATTAATTAACCCTTTTTCCCTTCCTCTTTAAGTGCACAAACTAAACTGCAGCCTGACAATTCAGGCACCACAACCTATTTCCAACACCTCTTTTTCCCCCTGAACTTGGAGGTGTACTTGCCCCTGCTGCGTTCCTGCAGCTGCTGGAGAAGGAGGATGAAGATATGGGATTAAAGCTTCTCCCAGGCTCCACAGCAGGAGCAGAGACATGAATAATTCACAGCATGAAAAGGAAAGGTGAGGCAGCAGAACTACCTCGGGTACATCACAGAGGAGGTTGGGGTGTGATCACAAACATCTGATTAAAAGCAGGATTAGGAAGGGAAGAGGGAAGATGGATTCATGGCACGAGGAGCTGTGGACAAGACATAATAAAAATTTGTTTTGCAAATCTATTAGAGGTGAAATCTTCATTAATCTCAAAAGAAGTTTAAAATTTTGATTCTAAATGCTTCTGAGAATTGGATTTACTTCAGTGCACACACCCAAACTCTCCAGGTTTTATCATCCCCCAGGATCTCCACAGGTCAGTCCTGTCCCTCCCCACAACCTCATTGCTCTGGTTTTTGAGATAAACCCCCCTGACTGATTCCCAGCTCCTCCTCTGGGGGCTCCTGGTCAATCCAAGTGTGGGATGCCAGTGGGAGCTCCATCAGCCAGTCCTGCTGTCAGTGTGGATCCCCCCCTTCCCCCACCCCCACTGGGAACAGATCCCACTCCAGCTCCTGCCCTCCCCTTCAGTCAGTGTCTGTTTGCTGCTCTCACCAGTTTCCCTGGACCTTCCAAACTCTCTTTCCCCCCTTTACACAAAATCTCCTTGAACTGAGCTCTTCTCCTTCCTGCAGCAACCACTTCCCACCCTCCCCTTGATTCTTGTGGAGATTTGTCATGGGAAGTGTAGAACCACAAGGACAAACAGCTGGGGCAGAGGTTGAGGAGAAGCTCATGTCACAGCTGGATTTTCCAGGCACAGAGCCAGCAGTGCCCAAGAGGTGCCATTAGTCACTGTCCTGAACAGCACAAAATCCCAGACTGGGCTGGGTTGGAAGGACTTCAAAGCCCACCCAGTGCCACCCCTGCCCTGGGCAGGGACACCCCCCCCTGTCCCAGGGGGCTCCAACCTGCCCTGGGACACTCCCAGGGATCCAGGGGCAGCCACAGCTTCTCTGGGCAGCCAAGTCTGATCCTTAGGGATTAAGGATCAGATAAATAACCCCTGAACTGATCCCCAGCAACTCCTGATGAACAGCAGGTCCTTTCCATGGAACAGGGCTGGGAAGGTGGACTCGAGGTGCCCAAAGGTGCAGGGGGTGACTGGGATCCCCCCCATGGCTGGGACCACCTGAACAATCCCATTGCAGCCCCTCCCTCCCAGCAGGGTCCTCAGAGGCCCCGGGGAAAGGCACATCCTGGTGAAAAGCCCAGCCTTGGGATGTGGGAAGCCTGCCTTCCACACCACAAACAAGGCATGAGCAACCAGGATCCAACCCCCCAAGAGGCAAACAGCAGAGATCTGAGCTGAGTCCTCGAGGGCCCCCATCCCTGTGAGTGCAGGAGGCACAGTTTGCTTGGCAGGACACAAGCACAGCACATGTGGAACCCCAGGCCATGGAAGCAGGACCCACCTGGGAGTGTCTGGTCCAGCAGGTTGGTGGCCACGAAGGTGACGGTCGGAGTGGCCACGGCGGTGACACGGGTGACCTGGGCTGGCACCAAAGGACCCACGTGTGCTTCCAGCCTGGAGCCAGAACCTGTGTTCAAACCAAAGCAAATTGGGGGTGGGGGGGTCCCCCAGCAAACAAAAAGGCCTTTAAACAAGTCAGCTTTTCCCCAGGACACCTGGTTGGCACTCGGGGACAAGGTTTGGTGCTGGGCACGGGGATCTCAGGGGGCTTTAACAACCCCAGTGATCCCAGGAGTTCATCCCCTGCCAGACACATCTCCCTGCACCCATTTTCAGGGTCCCAACCAGAGGGTTTGTGCTTTGCTCAGCTCCTGCTCCAGCCTGCCCATGGATTCAGCCAGAAAACACCACCAGAAACTCGAAAGGAATGAAAACACAGCCCTCAAAAGAGGAATTTGCATGGACAGATTAAAGCCTTCACAGCAGGTCACTGCAACACCAGTTTTCCCATTTCAAATAACACACCTCTGGTTTCTCCTGCTGCTCCTCACAGACTCTTTGTGTCCCACTCGATCCACAGGAAATGATTTTGCCAATAATTTAAAACTGCAGCTTCATCCAGGGAACCACAGTCAGCTCAGAAAGGCCCCAAACAGAAAATCACTAATGTGCTCCTGTACATTATTCATGGCAAATCAGTAATCCAGGTTTGCTGCAGGAATTGTGCTAATTAAACCAGGCTACTCAGTCCTGGAGAATTCGTGGCTGTTGCCAGATTTGAAATAGAGCTGGAGCATTAATTTCCCATTAACTGGGAACAAGATCATCCTCCAGAAACAGGGAAACCCACACAAGAGCCACACAATCAGCTCATTTCAGACATCAGCAGCTCCCTGTTCTGTTGACAAGCCACCATTTCCAAAGTGGGCTGGCAGGAGGGACATATCCCCACTTCGAGGCAGGCTGGGAATAACATTTCCCAAGTGCAATCCAAGCTGCAGGATTTACTGACCCTTCAGTTCCCCGGGTATTGATGGGCTAGCCAACAATTTCCATCCCAACTTCTCTGCGTCTTGGGATAATTCCTGAAACCCCTACTCCTAAAAACTCACACACTCACTGAACCCCTCACTCAACCCCTTCACTGATCTGTGTTTTTACAATTCCAGGTGCCAAAGCACAATATTAAACACCAACACAGACCTGTGGAATCCCAGTTTGGGTTGGAAGGACCTTAAATCCCACCCCTGCCCTGGGCAGGGACAGCTCCCACTGTCCCAGGGGGCTCCAGCCTGGCCTTGGACACTCCCAGGGATGGGGCAGCCACAGCTGCTCTGGGAATTCTGTTCCAGTCCCTCCCCACCCTCCCAGCCAGGAATTCCTTGGGAAAAAGGGGGCTACAAGCTGCAGCAAAAACACCAGGAAAAGAAATATTTCATTTTTTCCTTTTTTTTTCCTCCAGCATTTAGTCAGGATAAGAGAAAATCCTGCAGGACACGATCAGCAGCACGATAAAGAAATTCCCCTGCAAAGTCCTGGGATCAATGGAAGAGATAAATAAAGGATTTAGGGAAGAGGAGCAGGTCGGGGGGGGG